>OMLP01001053.1:24784-39369 GCA_900302685.1 Spondyliosoma cantharus | reverse complement strand
TGGCACCTTTCTTCAGTGAGTGAGTGAGGGAAACAAAAAACTTTTTGTTGAGTAGGACAGACATTAACATCTGATAGCCATCATCACACACTGAGTTTCTGACTAAATGAACCAAGGGCTGAAAGTCAAGCTGCAGCCTTGACTGATGCGCTGAGTCGTCGGCATAATTTTGTGTGTCTCTGTTCATCAAAGTCAGATTTTATGTCTCAGATATCAGACTTGATGGATGCACACACATCCTGAGAGCCACGCTGTGATTCATGTGAAGGACAAATTCCACTTTTCAGGATGTAGTTAATGTTTTTAAAGGTCCAAAATTGACATTTTGAGAAATATTCTTATTAACATTCTTGCAAAGAGTTAGAAGAGACTAAATGTGAAGCTTCAGCCAGCAGCCAGTTAGTTCAGCCTAGCATCAAGACTGGAAACCAGGAGAAAAAGCAAGCCTGGCTTTTTCCAGTGGTAACAAAATCCACATTCAAGCACGTCTAATGCTCACTAAGTAGCATAGTGTTATATCTTGCTGTTTTAATCTATTCAGAAACCAAATAATTGATTGCTTTGGGGTTATGTCCTTGACTATTTCTTGGAGGGTTGAAGGAACTTCTTGGAGTCTTTGCTGGTGACCTCATGGTGGCAACAAAACAGCAGGGAGCACCTGCACTTGCCCAGGATCCAGTTCCAGCACACACTGAAAGACAAACAAGAAAAAAGATACAACATGTTGTTCTTACAATTCTTTGTCTGTTCTGATTAAAGCCTCTCTGCCGCAGAAAACGCCCGAACTCTTTAAAATTCCTGCTTTTAAATCCATGACTTCTTTACATCACTACGTCACCATGTCACACTTTTGCACATATATGCCTATATTCACGGTAGAAGTGAAGTCAACTGGAAGCTGAAAACATGACAGAACCGACCAGAGACACAGTGATCAGTGCTGGCTCAGGTGTGTGTGAGCTGACCAATCAGAGCAGACTTGGTACATGGTGGGAGGGGCCTGAAAGACACAGGAACTAAAACAAAGTGGGAATACAGCACTGCAGCACTGGACGGCATCAAAATCCGATGCATTTTTTGAACATTAAAGCATGTAAACCTAATCTAGTAGTAACCCAAACTGCTATCATGAACCTGAAAGCATAATATGTCTCCTTTAAACAAATGTGATACAATATGTTAATATGTGAGCTTTAGAGGTGTTGGTAGGTGAAGTTTGTTGGTGGAGTAGTGCCATCTATTTCTGCGTGTATTTAGTCTTTGTGCTAAGCTAAGCTAGCCAGCTACTGGTAGTTTGATATTTACTGTACAGAACTGGAAGTGGAATAGGTTTTCTCATCTAATTCTCTGCAGAAAAGCAGAGCACATTTTCCCAACTGTCAAGCTATTTCTTAAACGCAGATGTGAACACACACACACCTGATGAAGCTCGGAAAAGAGAGGCACCTTGTTTCAGTCCGTTTAGTTCAGTAAAAGCAAGAGATGAATTGTATGTAGACAACAGCTTCCACATGCCTGCCTGCCTGCCTCCCACGAGGCAAGACGCAATCTGTCTTTTCAAGGTAGGGGCCTTCCTGTTGTGATGGAGCACCTTGAGGAGCTCCATGAATGCAGAAATTGCATGACAAACTTATTCTGAACAGCTATTTACAGATGACTGCTCAGTCCATCTTTCAATCCATGAGAGCCCTGTCCACTTCCATCCTCTCCCCGTGTTTCTCTTTACCTTCCAAACGCTTCTGAATAAAATATGCAGGAAGCTGAGACGCCTCTAGAGTAGTTAGAGGAAGAGAAGTTTTGATTCCTTTGGGGACCTTGAGTGGAGAGATTTAGATGGCTCGCTAGATATGGTCCTCTTATCAGAGCAGATCTTATCAGTGGAATAGTGATACCTGTTCCAGCCGGACGGCAAAGTCAGTGTGAAGGTTGCAGCTTGGAGCTGAGGGGATATTCGCAGACATTGTGTTCTTTGTTGAAAAGGAAAAATCACAGTGGAGCTTGCTCACAGTTTTCAGAGGTTGTTGTGCGATAAGAAAATTAAAATAAAACTGGTGTCGAGGGTGTCAAAAATGAATTCAGATCCATACAATAGCTCTAATGAGAGGAAGAGGTCCCCAAGCATTCACTGACCTTGAAGCAACACAAATCCAAGGACATCTTGGAGGATCTCGTCGTAAAAAGCTTTTTGTTGTGTCCAGTAGTGTCTCTCATTCTGAATAGCGACTTAAATAGCATATAACATGAAATGCCACACGAGTCTTAGTGCTGGTATTCACGACAACAGAATGGGAATGAATTCATTTTTTCAGAATGAATGAACTCTCTTGATGCTTTTTCCTTTTGATTCTCAAACTCATTGTTACCCTTTCCCCTGTTAAATAATTCATGTCAAGACGATGCTGTGATTCTGTGTCACACACTATCTCGTCTTCTATCACTACTTTGGGTAATTATAGTGAGGGAAGCTGATTGGTTGAACACAAGCTGATAATTCCCTTGACTAAAGCAGGTTTACAAGAAAACGGAATCAGTTGCCACGTTGGATCTAGTGTTATCCACTACTTTTCTGTCGTTTTGCTTTCTTTCCCTTCACTATGCGAGCCTTATAGTCCCTGAAGTGTGACGAAAATGCCCAAGAGGGTACTGTCTGTTCTTGTCTACACCTTGAGGCGAGTAGTTCAACCACTAGTGCCAGTAATGACAGTGAAAAACTCCCTCTTGGGGATTTTTGCTTTGAAATTGCCTGCCATTCTCTTGCCATTCCTCATTGAAATCACCTGTTCTGTATGTCAAGGACATCATCACGATGGCTTTGTTTTCTGTTGTTTCCTGTGCTCATGTGAGGCCAGATCACAATGTATAGGTAATGACTGCCTGTAGACATCCAAAGGCAGATGGCTATACAGCGGATGGCACTAAAAGTAGAATTATATATTACGTAGAAAAATTGACCTTGTGGGCATTGTTCACACTAACGCTTTGATGTATCATCGACCATGTTATGGTTCGTCATGGCTATTTTAACTATACCCTGTTTAGTAGATTATTCAGCAATCTGTAGGCTATGTAAAATCGAAATAAAAAAAAAGCTGTTGAATATAATGAAGCTAAAACCACAATATTACCCTCTGAACTGTAACACCTCACCAGCTGCTTTTGTACAATACTTGATCAATCAATGTAAAAAGGACAAGTAAAAGTCTAAATTTGGCTACAGATGTGTCAGCAAAACGTATCGTAACGTATCAAAAGTAATTGTGCAGAATAGCCTCATGCATTAATATCACATGCACATGTTTAATATTGTAGCTGGTTTGTGGTGATTTTATTTGTTGTCAGTTTCTTTTGGAATTTTGGAGACGTGCATCGCTAAAGTATAGCGATGGAGTGTAACTAACCTGTAAATCATTTGATTGTTTACATTTTCTGCTACTTTATACTTCCACTTCACTACAATCTGGATGCAAATACTGTACTTTTCCCTCCACTTTATCTACTTTACATACTACATGCTGCACAAGAGCCGAAATCCTGAATATAGGATCCAATATTTGCCCAGGCCCACATTTTGCAATATACATACATATACACATATAAAAATATGTTTGATTTAATTTTACTTGTTCATGTTACTTGATTTAATTTATTGCCAGAAATGTAATTTTTATACAGTTAATATCAGATATTTTAAATATCCCAAGTACTGTGTATGGGTGACTTAGACTTCTACCAAAATGATATTTTAACATGATATCATTACTTGTACTCAACTATGACACTTGGGTACTTATTACAACACTGCTGAAGCAAACTTCCATGACAATGGCTTTCACGCACTTCCAGCTTTTATGACCTGATATTGAAGCCGCTGCACTTTATTCTGGAATCAGCAGGTGATACAAAAAGCTATTGCCAGGTCCTTGCTGCCCTTCACTGGTTACCTGAGCTTTAAAACTGATTTTAAGATTTTACTGCTTGTTTTTAAAGCTTTGAATGATCTGGCTCCTGCCTGTATCTGTGATCTGCTAACTCCTCATGAGTCAGATGGATCAGAAATCTCGACTTGTTATCAAAAGCGACTGGGCTTTTGCTATCCGGCCATCCTGGCTGTGGAACGTCAACTGTTATTATTATTGTTATTACTATAAAAAATAAGGGCCCCTCAGCAGTGAAAAAGCAGTAAATACACTAACATATTTCAGTTTCAACTCTTTTTTTTTGCATGTCTGATATTGCTCATGAAATTAACAGGCAGGAAATCAAATGATTTCACAGGATCCCCGTCCTGTGAGCTTTTACCAACCGAGTATAAAAGTGAGCTGTGATAACACTGCATCCTTTAGAAAGTGTGGGGAAGGCTGCTAGACATGCTTCAAGTGATAAGAGTGCTATATATAGACATTGTTTAAAGGAGACCATCATCATTAAGCAATTCTCTTTGAATTAGCAGAGGGGTTGAGAGAGGGAGAGAGAGAGAGAGAAAACACACACACACACACACAAACACAGAAGTTTAATTTGTACAAGCTTAACTTTTCCTGGCTCTGATAAATTGGGGGAAAACTATTACTTTCAAACAGCAGTTTTAATACGGTGTCCATGGAGCAGATTTATGCTCCAACAAACACTAAAAAGAGGTTCTACTAGAATAAGATGGTAAGTGGTGTTAAGCTTTTCTCAAACTGTTTGCCTCGGTTTTATTTGGGGGGTATGAGAAATTGGACCTGTAATAGCGGAGACGGCAGCATCTCCAGCACAAATAAAAGACTCTTTCAATACACAAACTTAATATTCGAAATACAGTTTACCCACTTCAGAGGCTCACACACCGGCCTCCGAGACAGATGATTTATTTAACTTTGTTCCGCTTTATGTTATTCTGTCTTAGTGCGTAACATCAAAACCGCAGCTAAACAGCAGAATGCCAAGCGTATAAATAACTGATCCGATGACCTGATTCTGTAATGAGCAGTCGCTGCTGAGCAACATGAATGTTTAAAATGATCAATATTGCCAAATGGTCCAGTGAGGCTGCGGCTCTATTCCAAAACCCGGGGGTCAAATATCACGAGTCAGACGAGGAGCTTCTACTGTAAATTAATTTCTCTCCCAGTGCAAGACCTGCTGGAGAGTGATAAACTGGAGGAACTGGCTCACACACACACACACACATATACGCACACACTAGGCCGAGCAGGGTTGTCAAGGAGCTGCCTTCCTCTCTTCAGACCACCGGAGGCAAATCTAAGTCTGCCTGGATCCCACTCGGTTCCCAGCAGATAGCGCAGAGCAAGATGCAGCTCTCCACCCTGTAGCCATGCAAGTGCTAACATTCAGTGGAGCGAATGCTCAATTTAGGGGGAAGAGGATGAAAGAGGGAATTCTGTGCTGGAACTGGGGCTGCTGGGAGATTGCGAGGGGGATTTTTATTGATGCCCTGGGTGACTTTTTATGCACACAAGCAATAACCACCAAAGAGTATAACAGCTCCAGTGAGACTTACCAACAAACCCAAACCGGGGCCAGAGTGCTGTAATGACTTGTGGTCATGGAAGGCTGGAGAGCCTCCTTTTGTTTTGCACATGGTGGGTATCAGCAGGTGTTTTACACACACTGATGAACAGATATGGTTTGAAGGAAAAGATTTATTCATCACCAGAGAACCGTCTACATGTTGAAGTGCTCCACCTCGTTCCCCGCCTTACTCAGCATATTGATTTTAGATAGTATAAACAGCCACCTGCAGTGAAAGCTTACGATTGATACAGTCCCAGAGAGCAATAAATGGATCATTTGAAAGACAGAGGAGGGAGGGTGAGGGCTGTTACTTGGTTTAGATTATAGGACGGTGAAATGGGTCATCGACACACCACTCAAGTGTGTGTAATCTGTGTGTAAGAATGACACTGGAGTCAAGTGGGAGTAGTTTTAACAGCTATGAATACCCATTCAGGTGAACTTGGAGCAATCAGCACTTGCTCACATTTCACACATTTGTTGAAACAAGACAGGGGAGGGCTCAGTTACAATCACTACCTCCGCCAAGGAGGTTTATGTTTTCCCACATCCGTTTGTTGATTGGTTGGTTGTCATCAGGATTACACAGAAACAACTGAATGGACTTGCACCAAAAGGATGGAGGATGGGTCTTGGCTCAGAATGGACCTTATTAACTTTTGGTGCTAATCCGAATAAAGGGACGGTTCCATCGCGAGAGAGGCTGTTTTTTTTCTCGCATTTTTCATTAATTTCTCAGGGAATAATGCCTGGATTTTGATGAAAATATCTAGTTATTCAATGTTATATATTAATGCCAAAGAACACTTTACAGGGCCATTTGAACCTCCAAATAGCCCACAGATGGGTAGATTAGTAAAAAAAAATGGGCTCCTGTATACAAAGATGTGACCTGCTACTCCTCCTATAGGCACAAGACACCCACAAGAAGGACTTCAAAGAAGCATTTTTGTGTCCTTGTAGTGTTTGTAGTTGTTTTGGGTCTATTTGTGGTTGTTTTGGGTCTGTTTGTAGTTGTTTTGAGTCTATTTGTAGTTATTTTGAGTCAATTCCAGGTGGTTTTGAGTCTCTTTGTGGCTGTTTTGAATTCCTCTTTTTTTAATTTTTTTTCATCTCTTTGTTGTAATTATGCCTCTCTTTGTTGTTTCATGTTTCTTTGTTGTCGTTTGACTGTCCAACAAGAAACATTCTGGTTCTGGAGTCCTGGAAGGCCTGTACAAAAATCCACCCATTTCATTAATTAGCACCCATGGCCACCCCTCTGTCTATGCTCCTGACTCCAGAACATAGTTCAAATGGACTGACTGTGAGGTTTAATATGAGCCTGATGCCAACACGTTTCACATTAAGTGCCTCAGTGTATGTTATTCTGGCCTTAACCAAGAGCCAGACATGGGATGCAATAAAGAGAGCAGACGGGCATCACATTCTCTATCAGCTCATTTCATGCCCTCGCAAGAGACTGAGCAATCACACCTGACGGCTTCTGGACAACAAGCCTTTTGAGATGAGCCTTGCATTTTGTGCGCCATGGCAAAACAGTAATTGCCCTCCTTGTCAGGCTGTGTCATTAAGTCAGGTGAAGTGAAACATGCCATCCGGTTAAAGCGGTAGGACACACAAGAGGGAAAAGGCAGACTGCCCGGCTGGTGCGGGCCTGCGCAGAATGCCAAGTAATCCAGCTGTTTACAAAGTGGAGGGATGGTTGCGAGCACCTGTGCAGTGGATCTGTGCGGTGACTTGGATAGGTCGATTATATTGAGAAGCTGGCAAATCAATGTGATGTGCATGCAAAAGTACCCCCGGCCCCTACAGATGACATGGACACTGACAAAGAAGAAGTGGAAAAATACACAGCTATTCACATGCCTGTTTTAACCCAACTATTAGAGTATTTACTACATTATATCAAATATTATTGAGCTAATATTGAAGTTAATGATGAATCTAAGATATTATCGTACATATTGAAGTACTACAGTGAGCTTGAGCACCATAGGGGTCTGTGTTGTCGAGGGTCATAAAACATTTATAAATATACTTTCATCTATTGGTGTTGGCTCACACAAGGCCGCTTTAATCAATACCTTCATTTTAACAATGGATCACAGAACTACTTCTGTGAGGAATAGGTCCCTCGTGATAACCCTCGGAGAAATGCCACCTGCCTCTGTTGTGTTCCCTCAGCTCTGCAGGATTTCAAGCAACTTTCGGCTCAGTGTTGTTTCTGGCCCCACAGCTGTATGCTAGCGACTCAGTGAGCATCTGAGTTGTGTTCAGCTTGTTTCTGCTGCCCCCGAGTGGTCAATCAAACACATCCTAACATATTCCTTTTCCACTTGTTCAGTCATATACCTGGATATAGATTGGCAGATAATTTGGTAAGCATTCATTGCTCCAAGAGGATGAATCTCAGTGACTTCAGCGATCCTCTGACCTTTCCTCCAGTGTTATTGTCAGGTAAAAATGTCTATTTTTCCATATACCCATGACTAAACACTACTGAAACTTCCAATCAGGCTCAGCTGGCTTGTGTTCAATAATAATTGCAAAATGTTTGTATGCCAACACACTAAACTAAGACACTAAACTAACTTGACACATATTACATTATAACCTGCTTAACATCAGCACAAAAGAATGCAGACATTAACATTGAAGCTCAAAGGTCCACTGTGCATAAGTACCTCAAAGAGCACCATCGATGAAGACTTCTAGCCTCGTTAGGACACAACCGATGTTAAAGTCAGGGGGAGACTTGGCAATAAACGTCAATTACAATATCTAGATGCATGCCCTTGATTGTTGTCCTTCAGAAATGATAAATGAATCAACCTTCTCATTAAATAATAAAAGGCAGAAAACATTTTAATAAAATGCAACACAGTACAAATCAATATTCAACTTAATGCTCCGCGTGCAAATATAGACAAACTAATCCATATCATTCACATAAGAGCATCTCATAAAACGGCCGAAAAAATAACATTTAAAAAAAAAAAAAAAAAACTCAAAATATCTTTTTTCCAAACATCAAATTAAAGGTTTAATACATAGGACTTTTAAACATGTTATTAGGACAAACCATCAGCAGAGCAAACAGCCTCAATTTCTTGATGACAGTGCAAAAGGTATATATTTTTTTTTTTTACATGGTGTGATACCTGGGAACTGTAACTTCATCAGTCAGGGGATTAATTCAGCCAAACCTAAAGCACATTCCTCATCAGTTTTTCAGTGCTTGCTTTGTTACACCAGAAAGTGACCGTTTCAAAGGCTTGAAGAAGACAGCATCTGTGGGTCCACATCAGGCTGATGATAAACTTAAATGACAAATAACTTAACGAGAAATGCAAGTAAGACTGGATGCTGTGGAAAAGATTTATGTTGACAGCACATGAAGTATGCTTCTATATGACCATTAACCGCTTTCAAGCACATGCCACATAGTGACAAATAATTGTGGGGAACAGTCAGTTGTGTACATGACCACATTTACTGTACTTGCATTTAGTTTCTGTGGAAAAAGAAAGAAGATATTCTTGGCCATGGAGAACTGTTTGGGGGCAGTGTATATGATGAAGAATAAGAGGCCACATGTTACACTCAACTCAGATGCACCAACGAGGGAAACAGTAGTTAAAGGTGTGGTTGGATGGATGGATGATTGAACAGATGGGGGAGGGTGGGGAGCACTGGGGTCATGTTTCATGCAGCCGACCGTCGACGGATGACAAACGCTCCCCGCTGCAGCTGTCCCAGGTAGATCCTCATCTTTGTACTGTCACTTGTCTTCCTCACCCAAATCTGGAGAAGAATAAAGAAAGAGACAATCCCTTTCAATACAGGTGTTTAGAACTTATGCATTACAAAAAGAAACTGCAAGACAAGTCACTACAAACGACTGTTACCTAATGCAAACCAGTTTGTGCCAAATTGTATTCACATCTATATGTCAACTTAAAATCAAAGTTATTAAAGAAATAAACTCTGTTGTTTGTATTGGAAAGTTCACTGGGAAGATGAACTTTCCTTTTCTAGTGACCTTATCCTCTGACTGAATGTGTTAATTAGAGTGGCATTAGCACTTGTCGTTAGCCAAACTCTAGATAAAGATAAACATTTACCCGAGAGATTTGACTCTAACTAGAAGGTACCAGATTCACCCGGGTTTTGTCGCACTACTCCATGCGACGTGAATTGTTTTGTTTGGGTTAATGAGGCCGCCGGTTTGGTAGTATGTGAACGTTTCTCCCTTGGCTTCTCCCTTCAATACAATCTTTTGTTATTACTGAATGACGTTGATACAAACAGTAAAAATATCTTTGGGCCTGGCTTTCTGCTTGTTGGCTGCAGTGAACTGCCTGTGAGTGTGACTAACCAGCTACCCCCTGTCTAGCTACCCCCTCAGGGGCTCGTGCAGTAATGTCTCTGCCCATAGACTTTCGCAATTCCAACAGAGAATTCAGAGATGAAATAGCATATGAACATTAACACATAAAAAAAGGACATTTGCTGCTGGCTTGAGCGGTTGTTGAAGCCTTTCCAGCAATTTGCATTGCGGGACGCGTTATGCAAATCAGTACGACGTCCAGGTATATTTGGCGTGCTGCAAACTACATGCAACATTTTGACTCAACTAGCATTTTCCCTATATATAGTATTATGCATTGTAGCCATTTTTGCACAAGGCCTCATTTCACATTTGCAGACAAACACATATGGAATTTTGACCAGCATGGCGGTGTGTGCAGTACTGAGTCAAAATAATGCACAGTGCTTGTTTGTGCGTTCATGGTAATGATGGAACAGTGCAGCAGTGTGGCTCGCTGATGTGTTTTTAATGGGATTTGGAGAACACTAGAACTCTATGGCACAGAGGACTAAAATCCATCAAGCTTTAGTTGCACAGACACACTTTGTAGCAGGATGAATTCACTGGTCTTTTCATGGCATTTGTTGACAACGGAGGCAAACATAGAATATCACCAGCCTCATCTTTGCCATTTTTCTAAATGCGACAGGAGCTGGATGAGTACTAAAGCTTACCTCATTGGTCCCCACTGAGCTGATGACACAGCTAATCTTTGTGTTGTCCTTTGACTCCAGGTAGATGGCCTGGCTCTTGTGGTACCTGTCAGCATAAAAAGCACAACAAAACAACAGCATTAATTCGTCATTCACGGTGAGGAGCGAGGCTAAGTGCAGACAGGAGAGGCGTTCATCATACATAATTTTACCCCGCTGAATTAACCGCATTCCTCCTGAGATGGCACTAAATAGATAATTGGACTGGAAAGTCAAAACAAAAAGTCTGTTATTCTTATTTAATGGCTCCAAACTGTCAGAGGACAGAACCAACCCAGGGGAAGAGACTGACAGCCAAAGCACTTGATCATTAAGGGCCCACAGAAGAATAATGACGCATGTGTCTTGCTGCAGCTTCTGTGAAAAGGCTTTAAGGTTGTGGCGTCTTCTTTGGCAATGAATAAATGAGAATTTGCCTTGAAAGAAAAGTCCACAGAGCTCAAAGCTTTTTCCTCTCCCCTTCCTCCGTCTGTACCACCCACTAATAAGACAGAATTCTCTTACTTTTACTCTGCATATGACCTTCTGTTCTGACACATGTCTGATGCAAAGCTATGCCCTCAAAAAGAATGACATCAGAGCCGTGTCTGGCCAAGGACTTTCATTCTCTCCATCTCTGCATCACAGCAGAATGCAGCACTGGTTCTAGTACAGTCACCTTCTTTGAATATGTATTTTTTTTATGCTGCTTTCGAGAACTTATTCACCGGCCTATAAGAAATATCTCTTTTTATACATAAAAGTGTCTGCCATCATAGTGGCTATAAAATTTCTTTTCAAGACCAACCGCACAACAAATCCATCCAGACCATGGCAATGTGGCCATCTAGTGGTGATGCAAGCTGTTGTCAAACTATGTGAGGTGACCATTTTCAGTATGAAAGTTCAAATTCACCATCTTTTGTCGTAGTAAAGTTTCCCTTCCTCGATGCGGGCCTCGTAACGCTGGGAGGGGCTCTCCATGGGAGCGGAGGGGACGTGCTCTGGAGATGAGGGAGACACTGAAAAGGTTGAAACAACTGATTAGTATTATTGTGCAAATCTTCTCTACTAATAGTGTCATCTTTTAAGCAGTAGTTTGAGGATATTTTAGGAAATGTGCTTATTTGCTTTCTTGATGAAAGGTGGGGGAGATGAGGAGATGAAAAACACTTATCTGTCTGTTCATTATAAGGCTACAACCAGCTGCTGGTTAGCATAGCTTAGCATTAAGATTGGAAAAAGGTAACACAATCTGCCTTCCAGCTCACTAATTAACTAGTTTGTTTCAATTGTACAAAAATGGCACACAAATACTTTTTGTGGACTATTTCTCGGCTGGGAGACTTCCTCAAGACTCTGCTGCTTTCTGGCAACCTCACGGTGATGACACGGCTTCAGGAAGTTACTGCTAAAGCCACAGAATAGTCCAGAGTTCATCATCTTTGGACTCAGCCTGCCTAGCTGCTTCCACCTGTTTCCAGTCTTGGTGCCAAGCTAAGCTAAGCTAGCCAGCTGCTGGCAGTAGTTTAATATTCAGAGTACAGACATGAGAGTGGTGCTGATTTCCCTACTTAACACAGCAAAAAGAAAAGCAATATAGCACATTTCCCTATTTTTTCAAAGAAGTTTATTGCACATGACAAGTGGAATGTAAATGAAAAAGGTGAGCATTGACGTACCTGGTCGCTTTGGAGACTTAAGCTGTAAAAGAGAAGGTGGGAAATGTTTAAAAGAAACAAGACAAACAGTTACATACATAAAATTCAGAAATTCAGAACCACTTACCTTATTAAGTGTTCTTAGGTCTTCCATTATCTGTTCATCTGTTAACAAATAGTTTAGCTGAGGTTTGAAGAGTTAAGGAGGCATTTTTATACAAAACACAGCTGAGTAACAGATGGAGTTGATCCGGACGTTTGACTCTCTGAGAAAGTACAAATACAACCAATGAAGGATATCTGGTGCAGGTTTTCTCCGTTTGTCTGGTATCGGCACTGGATCATTGGGCCGCCTCCTCAGCTTCCGAGTCATGATAGGTTTTACTTCCATTGAGTCTATGTTTGAAAGAAATAATGACAAAACTAAGATTCAACAGTAACATCCAAACACTGTAAAACCTTAACAAAATTCCCTTAAAATAAAAAATAAAAATAATATCCCACAGACAGACAGCAAAGTTTTAAACTTTTAAATGACTGTATCTGAAAGTGCTACTTCAGACAACTTAATGTTGAAGTTTGCGGAGAGAAAACTCCCACTTCCACCCAAATGTATTTCTTTGTTTTATCCCATTTCTGTCTCTTCTGCTGAGCAAGTCCCTGATCAATAATCCGGTTCTGGCTCCCTTACCGCCTGTCAGCTCCATTGTTAATTTTTCGTTCTCGATCATCTTCTTCTTCTCCTCCAGTTCTGCAATTAGGTTTTCCTTCAGTTCAACTTTTTTATCGTCAAACTCCTTCACCGCTGCCTTCTTCTCCTTGATATAGTTCCTCTCCACCTGCTCCGTCTGCAGAAAGTTTGAGAGACAGAAATGATGGAAAACGCAGGAATGCATTCTGGTTCAATTTAACATAAATCACATCAGCCGCCTATGCAAATGAATCATGCTCACCTCAAGCTGGAGAAAAAGATCTGTAGAGGGGAAAGAAAAACACAACTGGTCATGTAGATCAAGCCTCGGCCCAATTCCACTAAGGTTTTACTTAAACAAGACAAGTTTCATCCCCCAAGATTAGTGGTCAGGAGTACAATCAACCACAACATGTAAAATACTGACACAAGTTCATTACAATTTATAAGAAATATTTTGGCGGCAGAAATGTGGGAAAATCAGACAGTGTGCCTGCTCGAACAGTTTGGTTGGAATCTCAAATTGGTCAGGACAAAATCTGGGGTTAATTTGTGCAACACCACTCACAATCTTGGCTTTAATTTTATAGTTTCTGAGATTCAAATCACTTAAAAACATACTGACATATGGGATATATGAGCATTGAACACGCATATCAGCATGGCTGCAGTTGCTGTCATTTAATTATGAACCTGCTAGTCACCAACTGTCAACAACAAGGATTAATTTAAGGCTTTGAATATAATACTTTCATGGCAAACACCACTTCTCTTCTTATATGCATAAACACTGGGCAAGTTTCCCTTTCCTAGTTCTCACGTGTGAGCAGTTGATTTGCAGCAGTGTTTATTGCCAATGTTGTCCCCTGGTCAAACAAAGAAATAAAGCAGGAAGCACTGCAACATTCTGATAAATCTGTGGATGCATCAGAAGAAAAGTATAGTGTGCCTTCTCTAAATATCGCTCTACTTGCCTGCATTTCGGAGTCGCTCTTTGTACTGCTGGTCCAGCTTCTTCATCCTCTTCTGATACTCCTGCAGCGTACCTGCAAAGAGGAAGTGTCATTTACCAAAAAGTAAAGATCTATACAATCAATTTTTTTTAGTATTATCCAATTATGACTGAGATTCATATGTTAGATGAGAGCATTTCAAATCAAAAGGTATTAAAACTTTAAGAAACTGTTAATTAAAATCATCGATATGTCCTTGATATACTGCTTATCACCAATCCACAGTCTAGTCTAGATGATGCTGATATTGCACCTGTATCTGGATCACCAAAGAGCTCACAGCATGTCCCTACACAACTTGTACACTCGCTCGTAGGAGAGCTGATTTTGCTACAGCCCAGCCAGCTCTTCAGAAATGGTTTGTATCAGTTCAGCAGACAGGCTTCAGGATTCAAAATGAGCTGTTTATGGCAGAAGACTGCTATCATGAGTTTCTCATCTGGTTTCCCTTTATAGCCAGAGACAGTCAGTGAACTTTCAAACTTCCTCTGAAGCTGCCTTCATGACCTGATGATGTAATCCCTAACCACCATGAATAACCAGTCAGGATCTGGTTATGCCTGTATCCCCACACACACACACACACACACACACACACACACACACACACACACACACACACACACACAAACCACA
>OMLP01001053.1:10242-24764 GCA_900302685.1 Spondyliosoma cantharus | reverse complement strand
TGAAGCTGCCTTCATGACCTGATGATGTAATCCCTAACCACCATGAATAACCAGTCAGGATCTGGTTATGCCTGTATCCCCACACACACACACACACACACACACACACAAATCACATCCCACAAGATAAAGAGCAACAGTAAAAGTCGTTTACATTTGGAATCTTCCTTACACACTAAAGTCAGAGGAAAAACACACTGATTACCTTCTTGTAGTTGCTGCAACTGTCTTTTCAGGGAGGCCAGCTTGTCTTGGTACATTCTGCAATGAAATAAACCAGAGACAATATCACATTTCCATTCTCTATGTGCAGCAATAGGGGCAAACAAACAAACATTCACCTTCAAATGATTCTTAAGGTCAAAACAGCTGAGCTGTTGTTGGCAAAACACTTACTGCTCTTTGATTTCAACATAGTCATCCTCGTCGTGCTTGGCAAGGTCTGTTTCACTGGCATCTTCCGTGTCTGGCATAACAGAAGAAGAAACAGACTCAGATGTCAGCTAAAAAAAAAAAAAGTAATATACTCTACATGTGATCAGTTCAGCATCCTGTACAAGGAGATATTCCTGCATTTGTTCCTTTTGCTTTGCAAACACAAACGTGATGCAATTAAGTTTCATCCAACGTCAGACAGAAAGACAGACAGTCAGCAGTGATCTGTGGAGATCAGATGACGTGCGTGGCACTGGTAAGGTAATGGTGAACACCCTGCTTGGGAATGCCCTCTGGGCGGTTAGATTAGGAAACAGAGGAGGAAATCCAAGTCTGCCAGATCACACTCGATATCTCCGGATCGACATCAGAAAAAAGTTCGGCTAGACAAAGCTACGGCTTGTAAAATTTAACCCAGAAACTGTTATGTAATGACCGACAGAAATATAGCTATTACTTTGAGTGTCAAGCATTTGCCGCATGGTAGGATTAATCAGAAACGGTCCCGGCTAACAACTCTCTCAAGACAAGCTAACATGTTTAGGCTAGCGCGATGTGGCAAACTTGGGAGCCAAGTTTATAAGCACCAGCTGACCCAGGTCAGTCGGCGTTACCTTCAGAACCAGACATAAGAGAAGGGTAAGGCCCGGTCAGGTTGAGCTGACACAGCAGCTTTCATTTTCGGTTAGCATTAATGTGCTAGCTTAAGTTAGCTAGTCTACTGTTTAAAAGAGTAACCCGACTCTCGCTCGCGTAGTTGGGTATAACAGAAGCGTCAACATATCCCGAGGAAGAGAAAAATAAGTCCAGCTCGTCGCTTGGAAGCCAGTGTCAGGAAGCTAGCGAACCTTGTAGTGCTGTCATCGCCTCGCTTTCCTCTTGTCTTTCTTTCTCGTACACTGCAACCCGTCCTGTCTCACTGAATAGTGTGAAAAGGGCAGTGCAGTGGACACAGCACGCAGGGTTTCGGCTGCCTGCCGACCTGTCAATGCTCGAAGCTAACGTTACGTAGCTAGTTGGCTAATTGACGCTACGTTTGAAACATCACTCATTAAAACCAAGTTAGTCCAGGCAGACTGAAACACGTATACAATTGGCTTAATTCAAGTGACAGTTACGTTTTGTTGCCAATGATTTACTACACAATAACGTAAATCCGGTCTGGCGATTTATGTAGTAATAACTGACCGATGAATCACGCGTAACGTTAAGGCTAGCTAGTTGGCATGTAAACAAGGCGAGACTTGTATAATAATCGTTAACCATGGCTCAATTTTCTATCTGCATGGAGAAAGTCACCGAGTGCAAGCGATTTAGTCGTTTTTCATCACCTGCTTCCGAAATGTTTCCTGACTGGACAAAAAACTTGGCGGGCGGTAGTCGGGTAGCTAACTCCTGTCTTGCTAGCAAGCTAACTACGTGTGGCTGAAGCTCGCATAGGACTGCTCCTCCAGAATTGGACACAGGCACTTACAATTTTGCATGGGAAGTGCTACAAAGTGAATCCTGCACTATGCGAGAAACCCTTTCCCAATAGAGCAAAATCTGCAAATCACTTTAAGCACTGCAAACAAAAATTGTCTGAATTTATGCAATAATCGCGCGTTTCCGTCTCTTTTCCAACAAGTAGACCCAGCCGGAGCTTTTGGTCAATACGTTTAACGTTACCTTCTTCTGAGTCTCTTCCCCTAAAACTCCGATCATCGTCGTCATCCACGCTGTCAAGTTCTTCTTCATCATTGTAATAGTCCACCATAGGTGATAGCAAAGTCGAAGCCATTTGTTCGCTTGCTAAATGTAAACAAACATAAAATAAACAATCGATTTGTGTTTTGCAGCTTGCTTGGAACAGCGCCTACAACTGGCAGGACCCCGGAGTGTAAAGCCGTCTGACCATATGCCTGTATGCACTGATTGGATTAGTACATTTTAATGTAATTAAACACATCCAATGTGATTTTTCTGTACAATTTAAATCGCAAAATGTAAGATGGTGGATATCAGTTAATAACCAGCATGTTTTCTATGCTCATATTCAAATCTAAGGTAAAACATTTAAACAGGCATATTTCCGGACGCCAAGTGCCATGGGGTCTCTTTGTTTTGGCTCCATGAATCTACTATAGTTGGCTCGCTATGCATTTAGTTTTTCAACACTTCGAGGATCTGCGAGGCGTCAGTGGCTGATCACCTGTAAAGGCTTTTTTATTTTATTTTTTCAATGTAGTCACCAGTGCTGAAGCTCTATTCCTGCCCCCTTTCCGTTTTCCCCTGATATAACATGCTTATCTAGTAATCAACCCAATCACATGTGAGATATTTTTAATTGTTAGGTATTAAAAGAGTCAGCCACATCAACTTATCAACTATATTTCTGTTATTAGTTATGTTATATCCCAATACAGTAGTATAAATGCTGTGTTAAAGCCTTTACAATATTGTCAGGAATGTAACACCAATGTTTTTTTTAATCACATTAATTGGCCCATGATTATCTAGTCATTCATTAACTCACAAACAAAGTTGTGTGTTAAAATAGAGGATCAGCCATATGTAATGGTGTGTCTGTCAACTCGTTTTTTTTTAATGGTCTCATCATCATGCCACCATAGTGCATTAAACTGTGTACCTCAGTATTGTCTATGGTGGCATGATGATGAGACCTTTTGTGCCTACATACTAAGCATAAGGGTCAAAGGAATATAGCACACAGGGCCATAGCTACGCAATGGGGACGCAGAGTTTGTGTCTTCCATATTGTTTCTGGTAATGTGAGAGAAAATCACCATTAAAAAAAAAATACTGAGGTACACAGTTTAATGCACAATCACATGATATTATATGTTAGAGTCCCTTTGCCAACATCTCATCAATACTTAGATCCCTGCTATGACGTTTACTTGCCCACTTAGTATCATTACTGCTTTGTAGGGAGCCCTGGTAACATGAAAAATAAATGATAAGAACAATTCAAACGGTGGTAATGGGCTTTTGAATTTAAATAGACTACTATTTTGGTCCTTGAGTAAACCATTCTATACAGTTCCAGATAGTGACCAAAATACTGAAGACTGCTCTCAAACTTGTCACTTAAAAGGTATCCAGGAGATGTGGACCCCACCTCGAAAAGCCTCCTCCTGCTGACCTTGTGTTATCACAAGGGCTTTTGTGGCCACCTGAACAAATAGTCTATCAATTCATCAGTTGATCAATACTCTGGTAATCAATTAAACGGTTATCAAATTTTTTTGTCATAAAAGCCCCACTGGCGTAATGGAGTAGGCACTGGCATCTTAAGCCAGGGATTGTGAGTTAAAGTCCCATCAGGGGGCTTTGTTGGGCCAATAATCCATCTTTCAATGGATGGATCTCAGCTTTGTAAGCATTCTTACAAATGGTCCAACTGTCAACAATATGTTGGACCAAGGATTAGACAAAAGGAGACATTTGCAGGCTCATTCTCGGGGTATGGGACATTTTTAACCAACATTTTTCACACGATTTATAGACCAAATCATTTTTGTAATCGTTTAATCTAGAAAGTAACTGATAATGAAAATAATCATTAGTTGCAGCCCAAACTCTGAACAGTATGTTTTCAATAACAGTTACTTGTAGATGTAGGTCAGTCTGTATGTGCTCTTCCAGAATTTGCCCTGTCAGCAGACATGCAGATGAAATATTCAAACAGGTTTTATTGATTTCTTTCAGGCTCTGTTTCTTTTCCCAGGCAGAGTTTGAATATTTTATCTTGAATTTGGCCTCCAACTTTCATCGATCCAATCTGAACAACCTGATTTTTAGACATGTGGCTTTTTAAATCAGAATTTGAGCAATTTCAACATTGATCTGATTTAGTGTTATTTGAATTTCAAAATGATGTATTCAGTACTGTTTAAATTTCACAATAAGGTCTCTATATGCCTATGAGATGCAAATCATCAATGCTATTATTTACAGTGGATGTATGTTATGTAATGTCATAAAAGTAAATATACAAATAAAAATGTGGTTCCCCAATCTAATAATGCTCCTCAAAAGTGTGTGTGTGTGTGTGTGTGTGTGTGTTTTAAAGGAATCACTTTCGCCTATAATTCCAGGTAAATGTTTTTTCCTCAGTGTTGGAAAAAGTACCCAGAAGCCATACTTTGTGGTAAATTGGCACTTTGTTCTGAGTAAGTCACACATATGAATAATGCTTGAATACAAGTCTTATAGTATCTGATATCAAATGTACCTAAGTATCAAAAGTAATACTTTTGCAATAAATGTAAGTATCAAAAGTAGAAGTAAAAAATATATACATATATTAACATATGCATGTATATAAGCTACTGTATACTATGGGTTGAATTTATCAGCCTTGGTACTAATTGGTACTTTGATATGGGTAAGTCACCCATATGAATAGTGCTTGAGTAAAAGTCTTTGCCAAAATGTCTGCAGCATGCACTAATACAGCCAAAATGATGCAAACTGAAAGTTAAAAAAAAAAAAAATGTAGTAACATTGACTAAGTATGTGGTCTTAATAAATTCCTATACTGATGAACATAAAGTATATTGCCTCGTGATTGGTACTGTTGAAGTTCAAACGTTGCGACAGCAGGTGGCAGCATTGTACTTAAAACATTGTGGAGACGAAGCGGCTTCGCCGACACTGAAGTTGCAACAGAATCGGGATGACTGGTCCATGCATCTTTAATGATTTCGAAGGAAATAAGGTGCAGCGTTGTTGGTCGTTTACTTTCGCATTAGTACTTGTTATTTAAAGCGGCACCGATCAGACAGATACTTCATGGCGAAGCATTTTCACATTTGATGTGGACAAAACCAATTACGCATGAGATACTTGCAAACCAAAAAAAACAAAAAAACGATCGCTCGCTCGCTGGTGTTAATGCTGGAGAAACGACACCTGGGGAGCGCGCCTTCTTCTTCTGCTGCTGCTGCTGCACACACACTCCGCCGCGCGAGTCAACTTTATTTCCGCCTGTCTGTCAAACTAACTGTCAAACACGCGCGAGGGGTTGTGCTCCTGCTGCTCCGTCATTCAGGAAGTCCGCACCAACTGACAGCACTTCGGCAAAGTCACACCTTCATCTCCAGAGTCGGACTAAACCCAACTGAAGTGAGCACGCTTTTCAACAACGACGACTTTTCCTGAAGGTGAGCGTCTTTTTCCGCTCTGCTGTTGTTGTGTCACCGCCGCTGTTTGTTTGTTTGTCCCCCGTTTTAACGGCGAACGGCCTCTGCTAGCGAACCGAAAGGACACTTCCTCTTGTCTCTCAGCGGCGGAGCTACTACTGTAGCTAAACGAGAAAAAAGAAAAATAAAGCAGTAAAAGTGGACACAGGCGAAGTTGTAAGTGACCGCCGTCGCCTGGTTCCGGCGTTGTTCGGGCATGTTTGTTTGAACGCCACTCCGCTCAGACGAGGTGAGTGCACGGAGCAGCATCGGCTCGCCGGGGGGTTAAGTGCGTAGGTTTGCTTTGGAAAGGTCTTGAGAGGAGAGTGCTTGTTTTTGTTGATCGATGTGTTTGTGCACCTGCTTCACATCTACGCTGGGATTCGGAGACTTTACGTCGTGGACTGACTGACTGATTGTGTGTGTGTAGGGGGGAGACGCTTCCCTGTTTGGTTTGTCCCTCAGGGGGTGAGTATGGAGAGCGAAGCGGATGACAGGTCGTAATGAAGAGTGCAGTCGGAAGGGGGGGTAGGTTGTAAAGACGACTCGGCGGATGGACGATGTGTAAACTTGTGCTAGGTTTTTCTTTTAAAGCATTGTCACGCAATGTGGGCCAGTCTGCTTGAGCCTCGTCACATCCAAAATGCCTGTGGTACCTTCCATTGCACCCTACATTGTTATGAGTGAGAATTTTTACTATCAACGCACAGTCACAATGGCTTTCACCGTCCACAACACACGACCCGAACCACATTTTTACTACATCTTACTACGTCTGTCTGCACTTGTCAACCGGTCGAGCATCGTCTGCATCCATGACACTTTTCCACGCACGATTTATATTGTAATACTGGCGTGCATATATTTAATACAAACGGTAGTAACTGCACGGTATTAAGTGTTTTTTTTTTGTTTTTTTTCGTCCTGGCTTGAGCGCTTCAATCGAGCTCGTCACCTGAACGCAGCACGGCGCTCGGTTAAATATTCAGCGTCAAAAGTAAATGTAGGCTAACGTGACGCTCTCGAAATGGCAGATGCAGATAGCAAGCTGAGCACCAAAAACCCAAGCTGACCCAACATGATGTCATCTCGTGTGTGTAGAGCGCATGAGTGAGAGGCAGCAGACTCGTGTTTCACTGCTGAAACTGTGTCACTTGTGGAGATGCATGTTGAGAATGCATTCAGTCTATTCGTCATGACGGTGCACCTGCATGGCATTGAAGTCGATCTCAGACATTTGTTTCCGCTCAAGAGGTGCAAAGACTTGATGTGGTGTGGAAGGGGGGGGGGATATTCAGTGTTTTGCAGTGAACAGTTTACTCGCCTCCTGAGTAAGTAGTGTCAAACTGATGTCACGTAAAGAGATTATGATCTTATGAGGATTTGTGCTTATCTTTATAATCTTTTTTGTTATTATGTCTCCAGTCAAGTGTTTCAGGGCCCTGCTTCAGGGCTGCAGCTGACATTATTTTGTTCAAAGGGCACAGTCCTCTCCCTTGTTAGCACAACCTATATCTGGCCCCATCATACGCAACCTATTGACCATGCAACCGAGAGAGGGAACCGAAAGCGACACACTTCCTTATAAGTGGTGGTATCTATCTAGGGCAGTTCAGTTTTTGAATCAGGATTTTGTCTTTGTCGTGTCAACGTTTCACTATTAATTAGGGTTGCAATAATATCATGAGTAAATGAAGATCTTTCTCCTCTGATTAAAATCTCTTCCCCAGAACTACACAGTGCACCTTTAAAGAAATGAATACAGAGGGGGCACTTTTCTGGTTGAACAAACACGACATGATAATTTTGCGAAATCTTATGACCTGACAAACTTGATTAAAGATTTGAAGTCTATATATTTTCAGCAACACTAATGAAGTAGACTTTGATACTGCAATATGCAGATGTGCATAGTATAATTACTTTCCAATTTCATGCCACTGCACCGCTACTCGTAAAAAAATACTCAGGTTATGACATGCTGAATGTTCGTTTATTGTGCAGCTGGAGCCAAGTGAGGTTAGTCACATCTGTTTTTTAAAAGCGCAGGTTGTGAAACCTAATCAAAAGGTGATTGAGTTATTATGTTCCCCTTTGCTTTCATTTGGTCTTGGTTTAACAAATGATGTTTCAGGTTGCTAAATGTAATGTAACAACAGGCTTCCTTTAGCCAGGCAGAAGCAGTCATAAGCATAGTGCTAACAGTCATGTCTTTTTATAGAGCCGTGTGAGAGATTATTGAGACGTTAGCCAGGGGTCTTCTCGTGAATTTGCACAAATCCCTTTGTGTGTGTGTGTGTGTGTGTGTGTGTGTGCGTGTGTGCGCGTGCGCATGTATGCTCTGGGAAAAGGACACATCAGCTGCTCTTGACAATTGGCTGATGTGGCCGTCAGAGACGGGGTGGAGTGAGGGTGGGAGCCAGACATGAGGCATGGCTCCCACCCTCACTGAGGCTATGTTCACACCAAAGCAGGCACCCGTTTGCACCTGGGATTTGTCAAGTTGTTAATTCAAATTGTTAGAGGGCATCTGCGACAACAAGCTACTAGAAAATGTAGTTGTATCAAAATTTCTTGATATTTGCAAGGTTTTTCATCGATTTTGTCACTCTAGCCAAACAGGCATTTTAAAGGTCAGATTTCACTCAGTTTGTAGAAGTTTCATACACAAAAATGTAAAGAGTAAAAAGAGGGTTTTGGCTTTGCTGCTTCTTCCCTTTTATTTTTTGCAGAATTCAAATGTCCACCCCTCTGTCTTTGGTCACGCATACTGTGATGTATTACTGTTTTCACATCAAGTCTGAGAGAACTCTGTGTAAGTAGTTAAATATTATTTCTGGCCTACAAGATTTAAGTTTTAATAAGAAAATTGTTTTTCACATTCATAATAGTTATTTTAAGACACGTTCTTATTGCAGTGACTTGCGGGTAAGTAAAACGGTAAAGTCCTTTGCGGTCTGCACCCCCAAACAGACATTTGGATGCAGCCTGCCTATTTTTGGTTGTCAATGCCTAAAAAGTCAGGACCATTGGTAATTTTGATTTTTACCCTATTGATTGTCAAAAATAGGAATAAGAAAAATAGGGAATACCACAATATCTCTTAAGTCACTGTTATGTGCCAAGTGTATTTCAGTTTCTTATGATGAGGAGATGTGGTTAAAGCTAAGAAAAAGCTACAAAGTGGATCTTTTGTTTATTTTGTCCGACAGGATGATTCCAAGGTCAATAATAGTCCTTTGCACTCTCACAGTATTCCTGCTCTGGTGTGTTGTTGAGATCTGGTTTATAAAACCAAGTCAGAGATGAAATCTTTATTGTGTAATAGTTCTTTTTTTGGTGTTCAAAATGAGCAATCACCGAGCAGAGGGAGCCAGAGGTGACAGAAAGTCGGCATGTTATCATTTGTGTTACGTAGCACCAAACCGTGTCTGTGCAAGCACCATTCTGGATGAAACTTGTCCAAACTAAAACATAGTCTTTGAATTGATCCTCCCTGGAGAGCATGATCAAGGTGCAATGGTGGGGGGAGGTTTAACCCCCCTGGCCGGGGTCTTAATACATGCCCTGCTCTGTGAAGAGTTTAATTATCTGTGTGTGAGTGAAGTTTAAAATAGAAAGCAAAACATCAGGTGGCTGCCTCTCCTGTCATAGTTTTCACCCCCCCAAACTTTCAGGAGACCTTTTAGTCAGTAATTACATTGCGTTTATGACGGATTTGTCCATGGAGGTAGTAAGTCAATGAACATCTTTCAAATTGCATAATAAGAATGAAAAGATGCATAGTAGAGACCAGTGGGAAGGACATCTGTCTGTAGTGACCAGACTGAAATCCACGGTGGCAAGTATTCAGTAGACTGCAGAGTATTTGAGGAAGGCATTGAGACTTGGTGTGCAGTAAATCTGTTTTTCTGTTGCTGTACCTCCGATCCTGGTGAGAGTATTTGTCCTCGTGGTGCCTCTACATTTTCACTTTAAATTTTCAAGGAGGAAATAGACTCAATAACACCTAAATTCCTACTCCTTAATAAGAGCCATTTCCTGTTCCTGCAGGTGCAAGTCGTTGTTAAATGCTACAGCAGTTTATCTGTACAGCAGTCAGAGGTGGATTTCATCATTCGATGTCGAGATTCAGTTTCCGTCGGTCAGTTTGGCAGGAAGAACGCGTTCAGTCGCATTTCCGGTACAACATCGTTTAGCGGTGAATCGTATAATGCACAGTTCTCAGCGCCTCGTACTCAAACGATCGTGCTAACGGTCAACATAACACTGTAGTTCAAGGCAAATACATAGCTGCAACTTCATGATTATGTGTACTTTTAGACAACACAACAGTTAACAGCTAAAGCCTGCAAGCCAAGAACGAGTGACTGACTGACTGAACGAGAACACCAGGAGAGGAATCAGTGAACGAACAAGGACGATGAGCTACGAACAAAATGAAATGTTTTTTTTTTTTCATGGAAACAGTTGCTATGCTTTCCTGTTTCTCATTGGCTAAAATTCGACAACAGTGTCCTAGACTCAGCATATGATTGGCCGGCTCTCAGTCCTCTTCACCACTCTGATAACTAAACAGTGAACAACACAGTGACAAATCTGTGAGAAAGAAAGAATGAACAAGAGAGAAGTGAAACGTGGAATCAGGTCAGTTTGTTCGCATTAAAGAGTCGTTCCTTCGAACTGATTCGTTTGTGACCAACACATCACTAACAGCAAACACTGCCTCTCTGTAAACAGGCTACAGTAGTTACAATTGTTGGTGTGACCTATATGTGCCAGTTTGAGTTTCTGCTTCACAGCTCTTCTAATGTGCTGCAGTGCCTAATGCAATCTCTTTCAGTCTCAGTTGAATCCCGACTTGTCTAATTTAAGAACAACCAGAAGGCATTCAGGCAGGCTTTTGGCCTTACAAAACCTGGGCCTATTTTAATTAGCCCTGAGAACAAGGCTTTGGACAACCTCCTGTGTCCTTCTGTGACATGTTAAATGATGTCTTACCGGAGTGTGTGACTCTTCCTTCCTCCCCCTCCTCTTTTCTGGGGTCATGTGGATGTCAGAGTTAACAAGTTTACCTATTTTGCTGTCGAAGAACCAAGACAGGCCCACCGGTAGGCCCATATTCCTTATAGCTTGCCACCAACACTGTAATGAGTTTACTGGCTGTGTGCTAGATCGGCTGTACATATCTGTGAGACAGCAATTATTATGTTTTTCCTTGAGTTGAAACCCTTGATGCCAGTGGAGAAAGTCTTGGCAGGTTTTGTTTTGCATCTAGGGCAACCTGTGGAAATGTCTCCTCCCTGCTGACTAATCCATCTCAGCATCTCTCACAACTCTCTGCTGAAAGCGATGAACTTTTTTTCCACTTCAGTGTGATGGAAGGCTGACTTTTGAAAAATGTATTAGAGAATTGTCAGTTTAGCCGGTGCTACAGCAGTTTGGTGGTTTATGCCACGGTAGCAGAGCGCATCAAATATTAAAGAGCTGCTGTCAGGCTTAATGTTCTGCAGTGATCTGGTTTAGCATGTCTAATATAGGAATGCTGTCTCAGATGACAAGAAGAATTATGCCCTCCCTACCCCCACATCTCCTCTACTAGCAGATGTGTTAACATGTACTGCTTTTAATGGTGATTTCAAAAGAGAGCATAACTCTGCACTCCTGCAAGATCATGGTCTTATGAAGCCAGGAAGAGAGAGAACCAGCACAGATATTTGGTAACAGGATTAATCTAAAGTAGCAGTAACACTTTATTTAATTATATCATCATGAGGACTGCATACACATGCCTATGTTCACAGCAGGGGCATTCCTAAGCATTCCTATGGTAGGCATCGATGCAGTGTTTTGTACTCAAGACATCTACCTTCTCAAATAAATGTGTGTGCTTCTTAGAAGACAAACAGATTAAAAAAAATAAATAATCTATCTGGTGGTCGGTAGGGTTGTGTGACATGCCGAAATATATTCCATCAAAAACGTCTTAGATTTTTTTCTTGTGCTATCGTTATTTTTGCAAATTACACCCTTTACAGCTATTTTCTTTTGTAACTTGGACGTTGTTTTGCTTTCCTTCACATGGATGCAGGCAGGAAATGTGCATTAAGGCAACAAAAAAAAACATTGAGGAGAGTTAACATGAAACAGAATGGGGTAATTACGAACAAGGAGCCTACCTAAAAAGAAGGGTTTCTTCTCTTGCATGGATATGTTTTGTATATAAAGAAGCTAACAAGTACCAGAAAACTACATTTTAGAACTATTCTGTTTGCAACTAGAGGAGAAAAGGGTGTTCTATTTACATGTTAATAGTTAATATTTTATTATATGAATCACTGAAAATTTGAACAACGGTTCTAAATAAAAGGAGAAAAATAATCAAATGAGTCAGTGCTTTTCAAGTATATAATTCAGAAATGTAATAAGAAATAGTAGTCATTTTGTATAAACCATTCACTGAATTTAAAGAAAATGTGCTATATGTTAATGTATATCTGGATATGAAATGACCAATATGAGATCATGGTCATATCACACAGCCCCAGTGGTCATTGTCCATGAAGGCCCAAAAGGCCCAGTCATGATCACAAAGTCTTTCACCTGCATCTTCTTCTGGATTTGATGGAAACTGTGGACTTTCACCACTGACCGTGATAGGAGTCACAGGGAAAAATGCGAAATGGATCTAGTCATGGCCCAGCAGCTGGTGCAGACCTGAGTCATGACCCTGGTCTACTGAAAGCTGTCTCGAAGGGGAAGAAGCCACGACCCAACAGATCTCTCATCAACAAATGCCTACCTAGTGATTGTGCCACTTTTGCTGCTTAGTCGTCACCTCGCACTGTTGAAAATTGCCTTGATATTTGGTAGGCGGGAGGATCCAGCTGTCACCAATTGAAGTTTTCACATGAAAAATATTGCGCACATTAAAGGACATTTACATGGCCTTTTTAAATGTATGCTTGTGTCTGGAGACACATGCCAGCCTTTATTCACCTGGCATGCTTATCTCTTTCTCTCTTTTTTTTTCATACTTTTTCATATCGTCTTTGGGGCTATAGTGGCATCTGGCTTAACTTGTTTACCACACACAATACGGATATGTTATAGACTGAAATGCAGAACAGATTGGTTGCTAAATACGTCATTCTTTCTTGTGCATTACATTGACTGTTCCTCCCTTTATTGTTTTCTTCCTCGAGCATACTAAACCCGCTGTCATAAGAGAGGCATTTTGGCAAGTCAGCCTCTCTGGGTGTGGGAAGTTAGCATGAGCAACTTGATTATAGCCCTTCATTAGAAGCGCGCCTCCAATCCTCTGGCGAGGTTGCAGCTGTGGCCATGAACCCCCCTCCATTTTTTTCCATTTTTTTTTTTCAACCCCTATTATGTCCAGCTACATCTGTCTTCAAGCTCTCCTGTGAAATCTGCAAGCCTCTCTCTGCTCTTCCATGACTAGGCCAAGTTGCAGCGCTAGCGGATCATGGCTGCAGTCAGCATCATCACCCAAGGAGACATCCCCATTGCTGATGGCTGACTTGTCTTATCTCTGCCCACCACCACCCCTCCTGGGCCTAGGGCTTAATTTAGCTCAGCAGAATGAAGGAAAGGGCTTAGCAGGGGTATTTTTAGAGCTACATGGTTCACTGTAATAGGGGTCTTTAAAAAATTCAAAGTGTCATGTCATAGGCCTTCGTTTTTGCGTCTGTTATGCTGACACTCTCCTGCATCCGACCGGCTGGGAAAACTCCAGTATGTGCGACTAGCTCGGCAGAGTGGGGCATGTCAGCTTGGCTTAGGATGCATGATTGTGATGGACACATTTGCTGATGTGAGTGGGGGTGAGGTAATACACTGCACCACACTGGGTCTATTTTGGGAGCTTCCTTTGCCTGCCCAAAGCGCTTTTGTGTCTCACAGTTCTACATCATAATTTCTACTCGACTCCTTTTAGAACGCGTTTTCAAATGTCTTTGATTTTTTTTAAGTGTCATTGCAGAACAGTTTTCAGTTGTGTGCCGGTTGCACACTTATATGGCAGCTCAGCAGTTGGCACTGCGACAAATGTTGGTATTATTTAATGACTTTTGATAAGCTTTGATTCAAAATTGCCAAATGATGCAGGGCTTTTAAGGGTGATGTCGCCAGTACTAAGATCGCCATGAACCCTGGCTGCCACAGAACCTGACGTAAATGCTTGATAACTCATCTGCTGGGCTACCAGAGAGTGTGCCAAACCCACCCCATCCCTCCCCCAGTCCCAAGAGAAACTAGGCCTCTGCCCAAGCTCTGTGCAGCCCTAATGCTGTGACTGGACAGCCTCCATTGGGTCAAGTGGAGATTTGCCTCTGATGAATCTGGGGGAGATTGTGTTGTGCTCTCACCCGCCAGCAGTGAATCAGGCTAAATGTGACTTTAATTTTTTATTTTTTAGTTAAGTCTGTGGCTCGGCCTGGCTGAATATGTAATGCTGAATATCACAGGATTCCCCGCCAATAACTTACAGATCAAGACGACATCATGGCTAACAAATGATGGACGTTACACTATTTCTGTTTAGCAATTGGAAACACAACACACATGTTCTTGAAATTCAACCTACTCCAACAATTGTTGCCATTCTTCATTCTTCACTCTTCAACTGAGCTTTTAGCTAGCCCCTGATTCATCAGACTGGATGTGAATGGTGTGTCATATTGCATGAGGGAATGTAAGAGTAGGAAAAAGACGGCAGTGAGAGCCAAAACAAGTTCTTCTGCCACCCTTTTCTTGCTCAATAGTCCATGCTAGCATAGCTTTGTAAGCCTTTGTGAACCCAGAAAGCCCGAGGTTGAACTGAACAATTGTCCAATTAAACTGTGACTTGGAGGAAACTCTGCCAGTCAACGCTACTTCCCT
>OMLP01001053.1:0-10222 GCA_900302685.1 Spondyliosoma cantharus | reverse complement strand
ACACACGCACACACACACACACACACACACACACACACACACACACACACACACACACACACACACACACACACACACACACACACTCCCAAGCTCTCGTCACACAAATGAACCAGATGTGCAGCACTGTAAAGCCAGGAGGCCACAAACCCTGGGATAATTGCAGGGATGATATTGTCCCAGAGGGCAAATGAGGAAATGGTTAAATTATCAGGCCATGAGGGTATCAAAGAAGCCGATGCAATCATACACCCTTCCTGGCATTTCATAGACGGTAACCTCGTGACCCCTGTCCAACTATTGTTTCCTGGCGTGAGACATGGGGGGCCATGTCAGATAAGAAAGTACTTTCTCAACCAATCCACAGTGAAGGAGCAGGAAGCGGGCCAAGATTACCATTGGGTAACATGTCAAGGTTCATGTTACTGTTCTCACCAATAAAAACAGGCTGGATGTTATTCACTGACACACTTTGTGAACGCTGTAAAACTACATATGATTAGGCACTCATTCATCGATTAAATGTGTTGATTGTGTCTAAGTCTAGAGGGACAACGTGAATTAAGAGTTTTGAGTTGTAGTATCACAAAATCCACTGTATTAAAGAGAAAATTAAAGAATCTTGGGCCGAATACTGATATGTCCCTTCTCATGGCTGTTGTAAGTCAAGATGATAAACATGATTGAGAGCTGTATTGGACAGCAAGTAGGACTACCACTTCTGACACTCCCTGACATCCATTTAGTCTAAGAGCTTTTGTCTTTTCATCTATGCCTCTCATTCTTTCTCACTCTGATTTATTGGCCTCTGTGTTATAAATAAAAGGTCCCCATTATTAATTCATGGCCAATGTTTTTTTTTGAGAAATGTTTGCAATATAAAGATTTATCTGATTAATTATTGATTGGCAACACACACAGGATCACAGGGTTTTAGTGGGCCAAAGGTGGTTACTGGTGAGATCAGACCATGCAACTAAGGTGGAGGATGCAGAGATAGTGAGAATTTATAGGAAGGAACAAGCGATTGCTCTACAATTCCCTTTCCCAAAGAGACGGCGTGTGAGGGGTTGCTGAAGTTAATATATCCCAACAGAAAATGTGAGAAGTAAAAGGAAAAACGGCAGAATAAATAAAGAACAGGCAACAGGGTGATCTATTTGTTGGACAGACGCTCTCCTTTAAAAATAAAAGCTGGCAAGCCCCTACGACATTGATTTTTAAGTGTGTGTCTTGGAGTGTTCAGCCAGCTTAGGTGAGTTGAATTCCCTTCCATCAGGTTCAGGGTTGATCGAAAGAAAGAATATTGGAAACTATTTTGATGATAGATTTATTCCTTCAGTCCTTCAAGCGAACATATGTAATCATCTGGTTGCAGTGTCTTGATTATGAGGATTATTGCACAGACAATACAGTAATAAATTATAGTATAAAACAAGCTATTGCAAGAGCCACTGTGGGCTATAGAACTTTTGACCATTTTTCTTTATCATTGTGTAGACATTGTGAAGTAATAAATGACAGATCAATTAACAGTGAAAATAATGTTCAGTTGTTTATTCAAGTCTGAGACAATCTCATATGGGCATATAAGGAAGATATTATGGTAACAAGACAAGTTGTGTTTAGGACTGACCTGAATGCTTCGAAGCCTCTACAGTTATCGTCAAGATAAACAACATCCAAATCTATATTTGAATGCTTTGATGTGTTTTGAATCAGTTGATCCTAAAAAGAGGCAAAAGACTGATGAAGATTGAGAAATGGAGCTTCTCTATGGCTTTTAATTAGGCTCAATATATAGTTCATGTGATGCTCGTGCATGGAACAGTATCTGTGAGCGAAAGACCATCCTTGTGAGGGAGTATTTCTGCTCCCTGTGTGGTCCTGTGAGCATGGGGCTGTGATTGGTGTTAGGCCAACCCTCCCAATTCAAGCCCAATAGCTAGTTGACTTTTGAGACTTTGGAGGTGGGTGTGAACTAGACAGTGGCTGATTCCCCTGTCCTGTCTAATTGTTTATCAATACTTAAGTGCCTGGGGTTTAAAAAGCACATTAGTTGAGCTACAGTTGGCATATTGATGCACATGGATTATTTGTATGTAATTGGCCTGGCCATTTACAGCTGTACCTCCATACACACACAGATCCACTCTGAGCTTGCATTTAGTTATTGTTATATAGATTGTTTGTTTTACCTTTTTATAAGTCACTTGTGTGGGTAAACTCTAACCTCCACAGTTCAGATATTTAATTTTTTACTCTCCCTCCCTTTATGTGTGTATATCTGTGTGTGTAAAAGAGGCTTGGATGAATCAGTACAGATCCAAAAGAGGAAGAGGAAGGCTAAGTTCTGAGCCTGAATTAATTCCCAAACTAATTGCGGGCAGACTTTACAGGGGATAAAAAGCTGAAATCCTAAGTCCTAAAACCCATGGGCCCTCTCCCACTCTGTGTAAACCCCAGCGATGATGTACATTATTTATACTGTCAGTGTATATTTGAAAAAGAAGAGGAAGAGGCAAAACACAAGGGAAATGACTCAGTGGCCTAGATGCATGTTTCTTTTTTGGGGTTTCCTCTACTTGATTTCTTCCCCCTGTCTTTCTCTTTCATTTTGGCTGATCTGTCTTCTTTTTTTTCAATAGAAGGCAGAGGAGGAATGAAAGGTTGTACATGAGCATGCTTAGGCGTCACTGAGATTGTATTAGTTAAGGAGTCAAATTACCTACCAACTTCTTACCAGCAGACTTCTCATGTGTGACAATGAAGTCATTTCCGCCTCGACTTTGACACACTAGCAGCTGTCCTCTCACTTTCAAATAATCAAACAGTGAGCTAACTGTGTCATGTTAGCATTCAGAGAGCAAGACGAAGTTTTTTGTGTTTATTGTTGCAGACTTTGACACACTAACACCCTCTCCCATATCCCATTTCTTGTCTTCTCTATGCGGTCTAAAAGGCTCAGAAAAAGTCTCCCTGTGACACAACAGCGGTTGCAAGACATTTTATCCGGTCTATTATGAAGCTAACCACTCAGAGTCCGAGCCATAAATTTATAACCGTGAATCACAACATCCCCCGCCATCCTGCGAGGCCCCGGAAAATGACTGAATGACATCATCATTTTCCCTCCAAGAACACTGCCTTCAAGAAAGTCAAAGAGGGCGTCTCATTCACCCAGCATAGACCTCTAACATGGAATCCATTCACTGAGCTGGGAGATTCAGAGTAGACTTGTGTTCACTGCTTTGGCTTTGTCTGGAGGGCAGTCAGTATTGCTCTGAATTTGGCAAACCTTGGTCGGCAGATTAAGGAAAGGAGGCCGTTGAAAAGATTTAGATACTTCCTCAGACAAGGGGGCTAAATCTTTGTTCCGAGTCTCTAGCACCAGATCAGAGAATGGGGGAAGAAACCTCATTCGCTCATCCTCTCTGGCAAAGATGGACACACACACGAACAGTAGTAGCTTGACTCCGTCATTCATGGCACTGGAGTACCACTCATACTCCAGCTAACGGCAGCGCAACATGTTTGTTAATTTGAATCTCTTTAATATTTCATCATGACAAGAAAAGAAAAAAAAAAGAACTCAAGCAAGTGGCAGCTGCATGTCCTACTCACTGTAATCATTTCTCTTTTGCACTGCTTTCAGTAGAGAGCATGCAATAGGCCGGTATTAATCTGTCTGTCTTTCTGCTGCTCTTGATTGGAAAATCCTGTTGGGCTTTAGAGTAGCACTTCACTCTTTGCTCAGCTCTCCCACCGTACACATACTCAAACACACTTGGAGCTGAAACTAGATCAGCTGGTGTGTACTTCCCCCATGTAGAAGTCCCAACTTGTCTGTGTGTGTCCATGCAGGCTGCTGATTAAATGACTATAGCACTTCATGCAACGAATGCAATGATTACATGTGTTCTCCATGTATGTGTACGGCTGTGAACATGGCGAAGATCTGTGTGTGTGTTTGCTAATTTTCTCTCAAACACTCAAACTCCCTGTACTCTCATGCATTTTGCATGGCCTTGTGGGAAAGAAGAATGGGACTACATCAGGAGGATGACTCACTAGCCGGTGGAGGCATTTGACCACAGGCACTTGTTACTGTGGTGTCAGGGATGCAGCCAGGACTCTCTCAGCAAGAGAATCCTCTCTAAGGCACACATGCAAAGGGTTCTTGAGTCTTTGAAGAGCCAGAATAGTTGATGTGAGGGCTGAAACCTCAGTCATGACACAGTGGGAGCTAGTCATAGATAATCTATATTGGATGTCATATGGCCTTGATGTCAAACAGCCCCAGACCGATTGCTCTCGCAGCTAAACTGTCTGCCACCATTTATGAGCTGTGTGTGTGTGTGTGTTAGTGTGAATATTTGTTTCAAGTTGCACAAAATGTGCATGTGTTTCATGTAAGTGTTTCTGTGATTCTACAGCTATCATGTGTTTGGGTGTGCAACTGAAGAGTATTTTTGCAGCCACAATGAAAATCAATACAGCTGGGAATTGATAGTGTCATAAACCGGCCCAGGCTTATTGCCTAGTCGATATGGCCCATCGCGGCACCAGAGTCCCAGCTGAGCCTGGCTGGATGTGGCCAGTGGCAGTGAGTGTTACACACATTGATGAAAACAACAGCACTTATTGAACTGCCTGTCTTTGGCGTTCACACCAGTTTAGCACCACCAGCAGCCCTCCATGTTAACAATGGTCAATAGAAACTTGTTACCAAAAGGCCAAGACCTCAGTGACCAAACCTAATTGACATCTACATTAAATTGTTATCTATTGTCTTCTCTGCCCCCTTTTTTTGTGAATCAGCAACAGGAACGTAATTTTATTTTTGCCTGTAAGGGAAGCTGCGTAATCCAATGCATCATTGTGTTGGTCTGTAACATAAACTGGTTTTACGTCTTTTGTGTTCAGTTAATCATACAGTTCTCCATTGTCTTACTTACCCAATCACCTTGTGGAAAATTAGCTACAAACTAAAGTCTACATACCACTTTCCCCTGTACGAATCAGGATTTGTAAGCTGGCAACAGAGATTGAATGTATCTACCTATAAATGTGATAAAGCACAGGCAGCGGGTTTGAGAACAAACAGTAATGGACATTGGCTAATGACAGACCAGAAACTGTTTGAAGAAAATTTTTTTTTCTTTCCTTAGGCCACGAGAATTCTCTCTATCCATCAGCTTCTGTATCCAAGCCTCTCTTTTTTAGTCATATCCTTGTTGAAAAATTGCCCCTATTTGTAGACAGACTACGGGTGTGGAATAAATCATGGCCCCCAGTTTATCATAATTTCTCTAAAAGTAACAGTCACAAATTTGAATCCTTGTAAACACCTTTTTATTTAGATTGAATTCCCCTCAAATCATACTCCAGCTGAGACAATAATTTGCTTTGTTCCTGTGACTGTGCTATTTTTGATTATGCTGCTATGGTGTAAGCATGCAAGAGCAGGGGAAATGTCCCAGTGGGAAAAGAGTCGGAAAAGTTGAATAATTATGTCTTGTTTTATTTTTAGATTGTTTTTATTCTTTTCTTTTCCCTGGAGTATTCTTATCGTATTAAAACTGCAATGCCAGGAGTTAAAATGTTGCCTTTGTTGCATTGCAAGCTATTTTTTTCCACCTATGCGCATTATGCATATCTCTAGTTGGATAGTAATCATAACTGTCCAACAACAAACCTCTTTATGCCTGTGAGTATCGAGGAGACAAGCAAGCCATTGATGTAGAAGCGAAATTAAAAATATGATAAGCACATCATATCATATCCTGCACCTTTTTTAATTTTATAATAAAGTGAATGTTCGACCCAAAAACAAATGTGATACTGTGAAACCGTGATACTTTCTGAGACGGCTATGATACAATGAAAATCTCTTGCCATCGAAATCCTAAACCTTAAACCTAAAGTGGTAAAATTGTCATAATCACATGACAAAATGTACTTTACATACTAAATCCTTTGTCATGGTGTATGCAGTATTGAGTCTGTTAATTTCTCTGTTGAAAGTGGTTGTCATAAGGCTCAGCTGATGCAGACAGATCCTGACAGATTCTCTGTTGAACCCTGTGACCCTGTCAGCGTTATGGATTAAATCTAGTTTGTGTGTAGGCCAATGCTTTAAAGATTACACCATGTTAACCCTCAGATTGACTGGTGTCCAGTCACCCAATCCTGTCATTAACCCCTGCTAGGGGCTCATTAGCCAGCAGGACCACCACCTGAGCAGGCCAGAGTAAATGTGATGGTGGGACATAATGTTTTGAAGACAATGGTGCTGCTGCGGCAGGTGATCTTGGTTTTGGTGGTAGGTTTGTACCACATGTTATTTATTTACATCAGGAAACTTCTATTGAGGCTTTTGGATGTCTGTCATCATATTGTACATATTGTATGATGTGATCACCCAAAATTGTTGAGTTATCAGTCACAATGAGCCACAAAAAAAAAGAATACAAATGTCAATGGATTCTTATGAAAGGGTTCTTATGAAAGAACCTTTCAAACTATCATAGCCACCCTAGTTGGTGGCTTTTACTTGCAGTGTAAGCTAAGGACCCACAAGCATGATTGTGTTCTTCAGCTGGTGACTTTGAAGTGTCCCGCTTGGTTACACAAAGTTAAAATAACACTGTGTAGCAGAAGAGTTTTTCATCTCCTTAAATTACATTTAGGAAAGATAAGGCAGCTTATTTACGTATAAAGCAAATTTCAAAGAGGCAATTTAAAGTGCTTTACAGAGGGAAAGAAAAGTATGCAAATGGGAGCTAAGTACAGATTTAAATAATAATTTAGTGTCACCTCTTCTCAGGGCTAAAGTGTAACTTCCTGTTAGATTTTCATTTTGAACAAATAGGACAAATCTACCACTTCTCACGTGACAGGAATTTAACAGAGGCTGCAAAGATGTAGATGAAATTCTTCAGGTTTAAAACTGTTTGTACAGACATCCTCATGATGGCAGTAACAGTAGAGCAACAACACTGACAATGATCTTGTACGGAAACAGCTTTAGTCACACAAAAGGTATTTGCACCATTTGGTTCAAAAGGGTGATATCAGTGTAATGCTTTAATGCAGTACAGTCATTATTAGTGTTGTGAACTACACCTGTGCTTCTCCTTCTATGAGAAGTGTCTGCTGTGGAAAAAACACTGGAGTGAGAGGAATGTATCTCTCCCATAATGTCAATAGGACCCTCCCAAAGGTGGGAACAGGAAAAAAGATGTATATCTGTGGGGCACAACACTGTTTAAAAAAAAAAAATCTATTCTCTGAAACAATCTGTGGACAAAAGTCATTTTTTCATCTGATAAATGTAGCTGCTCAACACATTAACGTGTCAAGGGGAAGTTTCTTAGTTTTTAAAGGCCAAAAAGTTTGGGAATAAAAATGTTGTTGTTGAAAGTTTTCATCAGGACTATGTCTCTCTTGGAAGCTGATTTTAACGAAAGGACCTAAGTACTCTACTCGTCTTTACTTGTATTCTTCCCCCGGCTAAAATGGATATTAATCAGTCTTAACTTGCTCTCTCTTTGTGATGTCATTGATTCCCTCTTTCTCTACCTTAGTCTCTCTTTAACCATTTGCCTATTTGTCTCTCTCTTTTTCATCCTTACAAGCTCTCTGACTCTATCGCTCATATTAATCCAAAGATGAATTATTAGCAAATGTCACACACTCAGACATACTTGTCCTGCAAAACTCTGCCTAAAACACTCACTATAAAAAAAGTGTCCTTTCACATACTCATCCTGTACAATTCTGACTGACCCACAGCCAGAAGGTTGTCCCTTTTGGAAAGAGAAGATGTAGGATATATTTACACAGGAGGTTTTTCAGATGTCTTCTCTGTCTCTTGTCTAACGGAAATGTGACACTCCTATTTTAATCAATCCAACTGTATATTTTCTTCTTCATACATGCATTGCCACTGTTTTGTATTGGACTTTGAGCTCTTCCAAAATACTGGTGACCTACACTTAGTGCTATGCCTGAATGCATCCCATGTAGACTGAGGCTGAAGCTGCTTCTCTCCTAATGTGCTACTCACACTATGCCTTCCGGACCCTGGGGTGATTCAAGTGTTATTTGTTTTTTATTTTTGTATTAATGTATTTCATATTCTCCCGGGGACAGTGACTAAGGCATCGGCACTAAGGTGCACAGTCTCTGCAGATCCCTTCTGATTAATTGAATGGTTTTTGGACATCATAAAAATCCACCACACGTGCATGTTGGTGTTTGTTGAGTGAGTCAGCTTAGAGGAGGTGGTGCTGGTGGAGTCGTGCTTTTAAAATAATGAACTGGTACTGTGCGAGGCCTACAAGGGTTTTCAAAAATAGAGTTGGTCTGAAATGATTGCCCGGGAGAAAAATAAATTACATAAACATCAACTCCCACATTTGGACATGTGTTATACTGCAGGCATGTCACGAGAGATGCATGGTGCAGCGAGAGGCTGTCATGATGTCGAAGATTACTTAATGTGTTTCTGTTTAAATGCAGAAAAAACCTGTTTGTTCAGATCTTAAAGATCCATTTATTCAGAAATATATAGATTATAAGAAACAGGAAACAAATCTTCACGATGTGTTTTTCTTTTAACTTTTTTTGAAGAGTTTTACTTACACCACTTACTTTAATACCCTGCATGGATCAGCACAACACATAAATGTACGCCTGTTTGTCATCCTTTGTCACCATCTTTATCTGAGAACATAAAAAGTCACCTATGTCATCCATCTAAAAATGGAGTAGTGAGGTGTGTATGTATTTGAGATCAAGGTCCAATCAGTGTACTCCCTTATTTATTGTACCTTGTCCATGTGGTTAATCAGATGAATCACAGCCTCTTTACCCTGTTTCCCGGTCCCCTTTACTCACACCACCAACCCCTATGATTAATGGCCATCTTATTCTACCACCTGAGCTACTGTCTCCCAAGGCCCTTATAAACAGTTTAAGAGCAATAACAATCAAAGTTAATTGGGTGGTAATAATAGATCACACAGTACGTCAAGTAAAATGTAGCCTTTGAAAGTGAAGCAGCATCTGATTACCTGTTTGGTTTAATTGCACGAAAGGTGGTGCTCTCCTATACTTCAGCTCCCTATCTCAGCTCTCTATCTTGTTGTGTGTGTGGTTGTGTGACCTGTTGATCATCTAATGCTGAATTCCCACTAGTGGTACCCACAAGCAGCCCCTTGCTCCTCCCCCCTCACTTTCTCTGATGTGCAAAATTGTCTGTGAGGGACTGTTAAATAATGTAGGAGCCCGGTGACGGCGCTCTGTGACACTGCACTTAGGGTGTTTGCTTGTTTCATTCAGTGTGTGCATGTTTGTATTTATTTTAACGGAGGGTTTAGAACAAGACAGTACAGAGATTGATTTCTGTGTGTGTGTGTGTGTGTGTCTTGGAAAAGCAAGACAGTAGACCACACACACTATTGACTAGGTTGGGAAAAAAAGAAAGTCAGCTGAAAAGGCGAGAGGCCAGAGAGGATGAATGGCTTTAATAGAGAAAACTCCAGGCTTCACTCCGGAGGGACAGACACACACAGTGACCCCTCTGGATTCATCGGATTGCTCTAAAAAAGCTTTCACAGTGAATGAGTGGTGGTCTTTGTGTGCCAGAATGTGTGTGAGCAAAGCTGTGCGTATGAGTGTAAGCTTGCCCAACATATGCTTAATGTTAGATCATCTCTGAGATTTTGATTTTGATGGAATAATCTTTCTGTTTCCTCACTGATCCTGAGTGATCCTCAGGGCATTCAGATAAATGAGGGTTTATCTGAAAGAATGACTTTATTTTGAGTGAGGCGATATTGTGTGCAAGCTACCTAACTGAATCCTTGCAGACTCCCAGAAGAAACTGGTCAGTAGTGTGTTACACATTAATTTATTCACTTTTTATTTATATATATTTCGCAATAATCCCTAAACTCTGGTTATCGAACACTTGAGAGATACATGACATACATGCAAAATGATGGCAGAATATTTTGAAATTTAAAGACAAACTTTATTGTCTAAAATTAATCAGAATCAGTATTCTTCAGACTTTTGGATCACATCCTCCAAGGTCAGCAGAGGAATTGAATAGAGTTCTCAAGGTGTTGGGAGGGGGTCATGAAACAGCTAAATATTATAAGATGCTAATGGAATATGGAGGAGAGGGAGATATCTCTGCACTTAGATTGGC
>OMLP01001049.1:16996-28187 GCA_900302685.1 Spondyliosoma cantharus | reverse complement strand
GGGGGGGGGGGGAGAGAAAGACCTGAATCAGGGCCCATCCTTGGCCGCCTGTGTGGCTGCATGGTGGCAGCGGTTTAGCACATTCAATTGTAAAACACTTGGACGACCCATCTATGTCTGGCCTCTCCTGTGCTAAAAGCCACTACTGTATCTCACCGCTCCCAATAATGGCTGTGCATAAAAAAGGACGAGGCCCCTCCACACTGTTGCTTCTTGAATTACAATCTGAGCTGATGGCGGGGATAAGAGTGCCCTAAATTACAGCAGTGGGGGGCACTGAGGCCCTTTTCTTTTCCCCCTTTCTCTGTCTCTACCTCATCTTAATAGCTGAGTAGCATCAGCATGTGCGCCGATAAAATGTCTATTATTTGGGACGGTGACAGCGATGGGCTCCGCCGCCTCAAAAAACAAGAGGAATTAAAATGCAACACTGACTCGCACCCTCGATGGAAGATGGGCCCCCAGACATCACCGGGAAACAAAAGAGGCAAAGGAGAGGAGCCATGTGCAGGACATTCAGCTGCTCGGAGGGCTATAATTTATCTGGTTTTAAATCTCTGCTTCCGAACCCTAATTTGAATGTCAGCCCTCTAGCCCCCGGCGCATCGCACATGGACTCTAAATCAAATATACTGTACCCATGTGCTGCTTCTTCTTCTTCTTCTTCTCTTCCCCCTCTGCCACTGTCCTTACCTGTGTGCCATATTTCCCAGCGTCCACATTCCCAAGGTGTGCACGGACGTCTGACCCTTGGTGTGTTTGTTTCCTGAAACCCGGATCAATAAAGGACTGCCCACCAGACGACCGATCCACAGGGAGGCCGGATCTATAAATATCTCATATGTCCAGCTGAGCCAGACTGTCCACGCCGTGGACTGCATTAACTGATCTCTCGCAGATTCAGGATGCGTAGGATCAAACGCTTCACCCCGTGTTACTCATCTTCCCATTGATCATAGAAAATGTATGAATTGTTTCTGTGACCGTATCGAATGGATGTGTTTATTGTTTCTTTATCAGTGTCAAACAGATGAGGATGAAGAGCTGCCACGAGCCCCCCAAGGTTGCCCCAGTGATCTGTTACCAGCATACATTTAACCCCGAAGAAATTCAGGTTGGGGCCCTATACTGTAGCATGTGACTGTAATGAGAAACGCCCTGCAGCCCGGTCCGTAGTCTCTTTTAATTAGCTCTTTTGAGCTCCAACAGGAAAGCCTCCGCGCGAAAGAATGGACCTGCCATTCAAAGCTCCACCTGCGACAACCAAGCTCCGTCGTGAGGCGCGTCTGTCGGTTCTATAGCTCTTATCTCGGAGATGAATCGAGAGGCATCATCACATTTCTTGGTCTGTTAAAGCTCCTGGATGACCCCCCTCTGTCTGCTCTCCGTAGGATTTATCTTTTTAATCTATCCACAATAAACCAAGAAGAGTGTCTGCGTGTTCACCTCAAACGTAATGTGGATTATTCGCCGGCGCGTCTCCGGGTGGTAATGTAAGTGGATATGGAAAACATGATCACGACCAGATTTAGCTCTTTTTCTGAACCCCGACAATGTCTGCATTTCCATTGCCGCGTTTTTTATGCCCAAGTATCGTATTAGAAAAAGGTTGATGGAAATGGAAATATTCAATCAATTTCGCAACAGATTTGAACACCTTCTGAAGGTGGGTGTTGCTTGTTTGAAAGAGTACATTTTGCAGGATTTCTTGGTTGTTTTTGTAAACACACCATTCACAGAAGAAGATTCAAGAATACCCAGAGACATCCAGAAAAAAGCAAAACACAAAAAAAAAGATAAGAATACACAGGCAGAATCCACACACTTGTTGCCGGTCATTAGTGATGATTGATAGGGATTATTTTTTGCAAGAGTCTTTATAGTCCTCTCTGCAAATATAACTCTGCATAGTATATCTCTAATGGTCTTTAGTAGCGAACATTAAACTCTATTGACTGATCAGCTGTTTCTGGTCTGACTGAAAACTGTCTTACAGTGGCTCCACACAGATCTGATGAAACCTTCCTCTCATTAAAGAAGCTATATGTAAGAATTTCTGTTTAAAAATGTCAAAAATTAACTCAAATCATCAACAGAATTTTGATTAAATAACTGTTTTGACATGGTAATGTCTTATTATGTTACAGAGATAACTACAGAAGTTGGCATGCTAGCCCACTCCAAAGCTCCCATGTTAACAGTGTAAAGACTAACACCCCCGTGGTCCCCAGAGTCAGCTCCCAGTCAGTTCCTCTAGCTGCACAGCTAACTGAGCTAACTAGCTCGAGGCAGCCACAGTTTTCAGCAGCTAGCAGTGATATGCTGCCCCTCATTTTATTTAAATATGAATTTGACTGATGCAATATGTAAAACAAATTGTAACTTTAATATGTGAATGAATACACTTCTACACCATTGTGTGGTTCAAACGGGGCTCTTTAAATGACATCATCTGCTTGCATCCTCTTCTTCTGTGATGGAATTGCAGTGAACAGAGAACTGGCACCACCTACTGCTTGTCTTGATGAACCAACTCCAAACATTCGCTCACATATTCTATTTCCGACTAGCTTGAAATTTAGTCATAATAGCGTTACATTGGCATGGAAATACGGCAACTACGGCTGGGCAATATGATCTTCATGTAATTATTTGCGATGTCATGGAAACATACTACACTACCCACAATCCTATAGTGTAACAGTGACGTCTCTGATTGGTGGAGCTCACTGTTACCATGGAAATGTTTACTGAACCCGCAAATTCCATGTTCGCTAGTTACTGCTACCACTGAACTCTACGATCGTTTACCACAGAGCAGCCATGATTTCACTTTCTGACCTATTGCGTTTTTTTAGAGATGAGGAAAAGAGTTTCGAAAGGGTTCACCCGAGCATGAAATTTGCGGGTTCGGTAAACATTTCCGTGGTAACAGCGAGCTCCACCAATCAGAGACGTCGCTGTTAAATTTGCAATAGTTTATGGGATGAAGTTTTTTTACTCTTAAGATAATTATGTACACAGTCTTGTACCTTTGCTTTTTACTCCGTTTTCCCAAAATTTGTTTTGCGCCAAATTAAATGTTTTATGGTCACGATTCATCTCGTAGCTGATTGGCTTGGTTCCAGGCTTAAAACTCTTTATATAAGGATTTTATGAAACGCCAATGGAGCAAATGAATAGCAAATTCATTCCGGAACCGGAGCCGCTAAAAAAGTGGGAGGTCACGCTTGAGCTCTATATCGAGATACATGAAATACTGGATATCTTGACATTTAGAAATCTTCTTAGAAACACTTCAAATTCTGGATAAAATGTTTACACAAAGAGATTTTCAATTAATAATCAACAGTAATTTGGATATAATGACTAAGAAGGTAAAGACAAGTATTAGAACAAGGAAGACAACCATGACATAACATTATACGATATAGAGTCTTGTTCACATCATGATATGATATCAAAGTAGGGCCCAGCCCTACTGGCTGCTCTTGCATGTGATTAGGTGTAAGTTAAGGCTTCTAAGCCTACAAGAAGGTGATGTAAGATAACTCAGCAGAGCTGACTTACATCAATACAGTCAGCATATGAGCCATTTGTGCAAACAAATTCCTTGAGGCTGACATCAAACATCCAACCACATGTCTGCCTGCCCTTGCGAGGAAGTCAGCATGGAAATCCCCCTCCTCCCTCCATCCCTCTTAAATAAGTTTGTGGTTAGCATCTTTTTTTTTCCCTCCCCATTTTAATCTGAGAGGAACTCTGCAGATGAAAGCGGAGTAATGTTGCTAATGTGCGCGATAGTCACAGCCACACAAACCCACCACAATAAATTAAGACCACAGGCGTTCATCTTGGCCTCATGTGACCAAACCCCCCAGATGCAAACAGACATACGGTCACACAGTCGCACATTGTCCTCCAACGCCCTCCAAACCAGAAGCAGCCAGCAGGCAGGCGCCCACATTCCCCACTCCAGACCTATCTGGCTGCGGAGATAAAACCATACTGTAAACATAACATTTGACTCATCTCTCAGGCGCGATTGGGAAAGCTGAGTGATGAGGGGAAACCTAATCGCTCCACTGCCCCCGGAGGATATTCTCTGAGTGACCCGTAGATTATGCAGCAAAGTTTAAATGTCTTAAATATTTGAGCGAGGTATGGCTCAGGCTCTCTTGAGCTGCGCCGATCGTGTGACTCTGCTCTTCATATGTGGTCCCGCTTTAATGTGAATCTGACACGTGTGACATGAAGACATGTGATTCGAATAAATCGGAACTCTTCACACTTTATATTATGCACATGCACCCCACGTACGTACATGTTCGGTTTAAACGCGTACTTTTCCTACATGTGCGCACACACTCGCACACTGACAGACAATTTATGTGCTCTCTCTCTCTCGCCCTCACACACACACACACACACACACACACACACACACACACACATATATACACACACACGGCACCCATAAAATTCAGATGTCTCCACACTCCATCCTTTGTGAGACCTTATTGTCCTGGTTATTACCCCGGGTATTGTTACAGAGAATTGGTATGCTTATCAAGGCCTGTAGTCTAAAGTTGATACGACACTGGCCTGGCAGCTTCATTAAGATTGATATCCTGCCGCAGCACACCCAGATGAGCCGATCTAGGACATGGGAGGGAGCAGCCGAGCAGAGTTAGAGCGAGAGTTAGAGAAAAAAGACAGAAAGAATGAGAGAGTGGGAAAAGAGAGTGGGGCTGCAGGTCCACCTCCCAAGTAGCTCAATTGCCGTCTATTGAGCCACTTGAGCTCAGGAGAGGGACCGGGCATGCATACCTCTCTTTTAAGGGGATGCTCCCCCTGTAACCTCACCCTGCCAGTCATAAATTACCTACCCTGGCTCAGTCCTTTTCACAGTGAATGCACAGAAGGCCCCTATAGCCTCTCCATGTGCAATTAAGACCTCAATAGGATGGTATCAAACCAGCCTGACCCCGTCCAACCTCCCCCGTCTTTGTCACCTCCTAAAAGGTCCCCTCCACTTTGTCCCCCGAGTGCAACTTGCTCTCAGTGCGCACTGCGGGCACGATACGTTTTAACCGGCCACTGGCGCGCTTCGGAGTTTTTATCCCGAGCAACATAAACAAGGTCAAAGGTCAACCCGCAGTGGAAGTTTTTTTCTTTTGTGTGTTTTTGAGCAATGTTTACAGCCGGTTAAGTACAGGCTAGTTCTCAACTCACTCGCTTAGCCGTCTGACAACAGCAGCGCCGTCTCATGCAGAACAGACTATTTTCCTTCCAGCTGATTGCCGCTCTCGCCGTCCTATCCCTATCATGTGCGCCGCATTCACCCTGTGTAGCCGACCGGAATGAAACTTCTGCTTTATGAGAACTCCCAAGTGCTGAATTCAGCCTGTACAGGTCATAGAAGATTGCGGTGTGTGTACATTAACCGAGCACGGCGGCGTGTCTAATTTGCTGCGGTGGACAAAACAAAGGCTCTCATTGATATCTCCATATCGAGTCAACCCTGGACTCAGTGGATAGGCCTGGTTTCCACTGGCCAGACCTAATGATTTATTGCACCGCTGACTGGCCTGCATGCTATCTGATTGGCAAAGCTGGGGGCCCATTAAAAGGCATATATTTTTAATCACTGTTTACCATGTCAATAGCAATGCTAATCACTTCTTAGGTGTGTTAATATCCCAGCGCTGGGTGAGGAGACCTGATAAACAAGAACGAGTCCTTCTCGTGTCTTTCATTTTTTTTTTTTTTTTTTTTAATCTTAGTAAAAAATGAGTCAAGCATTACTTCCAAAGCATTCGTTTCACCTTTAAGGACCTTCATTAAAGAATGGAAGCCACTGGGTAAACATCTGTTATTGAAAGACATGTTCTCCCCGTCATGACTCTGTGTGTCAGGTTTAAATAGGTGGAGTGCCTTTCAGGGAACGATAAGACCAATAGAGTGAAATGAAATTCTTTTCATTAAGATAATCGTATGCCGACACTTGCTGTAATGCCGGCGACGACCTGTAATGGCTGCGATCCGTTATTGTCTGTCGTATCAATGCAACGTTATGACTAGAACGCTGCTTTTATGCTTTTTCGTCCCGCTGCTTCAGATGCTCTCCATGATGGTTTTTCATTTTCCCCTAGCATCTTGAAGAGGACGGGATGACGTGACAGAGAGTTTAATGTGCGTGCGCTGAGATGTCAAGCTCTATCAAGCCCACTGGCCAGCGCAGTGCACACAGAGTAGTATTATGGAAGTGGGGCAGTTGCAACAGGCCCCTCTGATGGCCTATAGAGTGCTCCCTATATGCACACAGAGTCATTGGGCAGATGTGACCTCGCCGGCACACAGAGGCTCTTTGTGTCCGAGGGATTTAGAGTCCCCTGGGCCTCCTGACTCTAAACATTAACAGACCTACTGCAGAAGGAGAGAGAGAGGGAGACCCTTACTTTGCTGACATGCAACATTAACCGGCACCAACTCTCTCTCCATACCTACAATATCAGGAAGGAAGGCCCTATATGTTCGGATGCGTGCAAAGACGCTCAGTTTGATGCGGGTGGAAAGGTCTGAGCTCAGGCGCACACTAATGAGGTGAAGCAGCGTACTTAGCGAGAATATATCACTTATTGGGCCGAGGACATGTATTTATATGGCTCTTCACACTTGTTTACATGCAATAAAGGCAAAGCACTCCACTTAGAGTCCACCACAGGCTCTGTCCATATCATTTTTATGCCGCTGCACGAGCAGAGGTCACCGTCCCCGGCACGATTCAACTCATCTCCCAAGATGCGACGCTTGTCTTGTTACGGGAAGGCAAGACATGTCCCTCGCCACCCCGTTTTAAAAAGAAACGCTTTAAATAAAGGACCTAATTATCTGTCAAGGATTGATGTTATGAGTCTGATGTACATGAACTTATCTGGAGTCTTGGTGCTTTCTTTTCTTCCCTGTAATAGCGTGATTATTCACCGCTGTAGTTAGAGCTGCCGCGCGATTCACTGATATTCTCGTCATTTTTGCTAATAATAATGATACAACATTTGCATAAAGGAAATGAAACAGGTTACATTTGCATATATTAAACATTTATATGTATGCATATAATATGTTTGCTCATTTCAGGAAACTCGGCAAGATAATAGTAAGACTAAGACAGGAAATAGAAGGAGCACAAATCCACAGTAAATATTGGCCTTCGTTATCAGCCATCCCCTCAGACAGGAGGCTGTATCATTTTTCAGCAAAGAGCCCCCTGTTCTTGAGGACTAGGCCAGGCCTTGCTTTATTAAATTATCTCCCTTGCTTCGCAAATACAATTTCCTGCATAAATCACTCAAATGATCCTTCAGACTGTCAGGTCCAAGAGAGTGTTTTCTCTCCTATCTGCCTCTGACCAGGTTATGCAAATCCCCACCGCTGTGTGTTCGATATCTATTGAGATGCTTCAATTGTCTGCATTTGGCCCTAAATCCTCAGTTTGTCCCCATATTATTCTCCTACCCTTGATAAAAGTGACACTAAGCATCAAGCCATCACCAAGTCGGTAATCCATTACCAAAAAAAAGAGCATGCCAATTTAACTAAGCCAGAAACACTGACCCTGCAACCTTGACCTTGTAAACATTACAATGGGGGGGAGGCCACAGTTTGTGCATTGGAGATCTGCTCGCTGGAGCATTGGGAAGGGCTTAGTATGGCCCCTAAGCTGGGGCTGAATTCAATCACACTGGAAAAGAGGCTGAACAGAGAAATCTTTACCAGGGGTCAGCTTGGTTTAAGACCCCGATACGGAAATACATAACTACACCAAGTCGGTCGAAGACAAGCTGCATTATCATCCTCCCTACAGCTAGCTAGCCACCAGCCTAATTCTGAAGGATAAACATCTGCAATGCATTGGCTCGAATGGGAGCCAGCTTAGAGTGACTTCAGCTTGATCCCGGACAGCTGTTTAGGGAGCAGCTATGGCCTGACTGCACAGGGGGTCTCGGTGGATGTCCTGAAAGGGGACCTCCAAAAATCTAAAGGGACAAAGGAATCTCCTGAACAATGTTCTCGCCGATACAATGGTGGTGCACAGGGTGGAAGGGGCAAAAGAGCACTGCCTATTCTGGGGGCTTGAATGACCAGCGCATTCCTCTCCAGTCGCCGAGCAGTGAGCGCAGTGACCAAGAGTGACAAGTCTTTACACCGCTTTGTTGACACTCTGTGTGCTTGACCAATACATTCCTTCTGTTCTCTCTCTCACCCTCCCTGCCCCCCTCCCTCCCCCTGTCACCTCTTTTTTTCTGCTTCCTTCCTGCTCTGCTTCTAATTCTGCATCTGCACTTCTATTGGTTTCGTTTGTTTTCTGCGTGGGTAGCCTCGGGTCCGCCGTAGCGCTGTGAGCGGGGCTGCACATTGCGCATATTCAGAATAAAACATGCCGCGGCACATGCACATAAACACACGCCGGGGTCAGGTCACGGCGTAGCATTACTGACACACATTTGGAACACATGTTTGCTCTCCATACAAGCCACACATCAGCCCTTTGACAAGTGAAATGGGCGAATATAACATATGGGACAGTATCAAGGGTTCATGCGGAGGACAGGGAATTGCAGGCTTCCTTCCTCTCTCACACGCCCTCGCTCGTGCACACACACACACACACACACACACACACACACACACACTGAGAGGAGGGATCCCTGGACTGCTCAGAAAAATCCCCGAATCCCAAAGACTAACAGACTAATGTAAAAGGCCAATCCCTGATTAAATTGAAAGTTATGATAAAGTCGGGTGGCTGCACTGCACTTGTAAGGAATTCTTTCAGGAATCAACGGGGAAGATGTGAAGCAAGGGCCACCCAACAGCTGGAGATCAAGCGATGGAAGGAGTGCACGGCACCGGCTGCGGTGCAGAAATGAAAGTTGTGTCTGATGTAAACTTGAGTGCATTTCCTCAGGTGATGTTGCGTCTACAAGACGCTGATTTCAACAGAGCACCGGGGTGAAAAACAAAGCTACGTGCCGCAGAGTTCCTCGGCGCTCGTTCTGTGTGAATAGCTCATACCCCTTAATTGACTGGGTTCCGCCTGTGTTAGGTCCCGCAGAGCGCCGGCATCAGCGCATCCACACCTGTGACAGCAGCCGCGAGAATGACGGGGCTCATTAAAAACTTGATTCAGATCTTCGGCGGGGAACCCTGTTGAGTCGCTTTAAAGCAACGCACTCATCGGAATGATAGGTGGCAAATACAGTAGCAGGGGAAAATTGGACTTGAAAAGGAATGTCTGTCTCTCCATTTTTTAAAGCCTTCCTCTTAATAACCTGTTTTCCTTTGTACTCTCAAACAAAATGGCTTCTAAAGTCGTACATGGGGCCTTTGAAGGTGAGCCGTGACTGGCATACACGGATGTCTTCTTGTAGGGCCTTAATTTGATGCTCGAGCACTGCTGAAACTCCCTTATGTGCTTGTTGTCTGCTTTTGAAAAAGAGAAAGACTTTCACTCGAGTTAAAGTAAACCGCATCAATTTTTCATGTACCTGTCGTGAAGATAGGCACCGCGCCTTTCCGACTCCAAAAGGCACAATCCGAGCCCGTAGCCCACGAATCTGGGGTTCTGCAACTTGATGTCTGACCTTGTAACTCTGCCGATCAGTGAGGTGGAAGCGGCCCCGGAGAAGGGGTTGAGGTAAGTGTGTAGCATGCGCTGGCGTGCGGTGTACAAGCAGCGAAAATTAATTCAGTAAAGCGCATTACTCAAGTGATGAGAGATGTTCTGGTAAATTATGACACAAAGCATAATTCACGTGATAAAAAGAGGGAAATATTGCATAGATGGAGCAGATTATTGGTTTGAAGGCACGTACCTCCAGGCTATGAATATCTGAACTACCTAGTGGAAGAGATAATAAGCACCATCTTAATGGTTTATGAATCTCATATGATTTATGGTTATTAACCATAGGAGAATTATAGTGGTGCTGTATTGATGGACAGGGGGTATTTCAGGATAGAGCTCGCATGATTGAAATGGAACAACCTGCCGGATTACCTACAGACATGGCGGTTAGTAGTAGACACGGACTTATGCAATCACCCCGACCTACAAAACTTCAGCTTTTAGTTGTATTCCTGAAACAGGTTGAAAAAAAACTTTCGACCCTAGATTCAAGCCACTCATCAAGTCTTCGATATTCTATTGTTGGTGATGCCAGAAGTAGCAGTAAGAAGCGAGGGGGGGTAGGGAGGTTTAATCCAGGGGACCGACACCATTCCCGTCCCGCACACGCCTCCAAGCGAGCACATCCCCTTGTCGACCCCCCCCCTCTCAAAAAAAAAGAGCATCAATAAAAGAACTGTGGCGCAGATTGGAGAAGGCATGAGCAGATTTTCAATGGGATTTCAGGAGAAGGCACAAGGGGCAGAAATCTTTTGCTTTTGTCTGCCGTTCAAATGGGACTGATGAGCCTTGAGCTGGAGGCTCTGCTTGTCATAGAGGTCCTGATCTCTTGTGAGAATTGATTTCCATCATTTGGGGGGAGCTGTACAGAGGGTATATATTCATGCCTGGGAGAGCAAGATAAGGGCCAAATGAACTGAGACCAACTTACTGTACAGCCTGAAAAAAGCCAACGAGGAGGCTCCAAGGAGTGGAGTGTGGGGGGGGTGGGATAAGCAGAAAAAACAAAAACAAAAATATGTTAAGTTGTCTCGCGGTCCATTCTCAAATGTTGGATTAGTTTTCAAAGAGTAGGAAGCCCTGTCCTGTTGTGACGTTTTTCTCTCCACCAAGCATTTCATCTGATTATGAGTACTTTGCAATCTGCGACAGCATGATTGATGCTCCACTTTCATGAGGGGAATTTTAACAGCACCTCTTCAGCGCTCAATGCGCACCCAATTATGCGTCTGAGCTGGTAACCTTGAATTTATGTCACCATGGCAACAAAACCCCCGGTCATGCATTATGGATTATCATTGAAATTCTACACCCCTACCTAACATAATGAGAGCCCAGGACTTAATCAAATCAGCCCATTCTGTGTGACACAAAGTGAAGAAGGAGCTCTCATTGTATTGGGGTTGAGGCTGGGAGAAGGCAGCCAAGCAAGCAAGCAGGCAGGCAGGCAGGCAGGCAGGCAGGCAGGCAGGCGGGTGGCAGACTGGGCTGTGTCGGCCC
>OMLP01001042.1:0-18423 GCA_900302685.1 Spondyliosoma cantharus | reverse complement strand
CGATTAAAGTATGTTTTAAGAAGGGACTTAAAGATCAGAGATCACTGACTTAGCCAACCTGATTTCCTCAGAGACAGATTGTAATGTCATGACTGACCCTCAGGCAGGTCAGTGAAGTTGAAGAGGTTCAGCTGACCCTAACATTTGCACTAAAAGTAGCCACACCTCAAGGCAGGGTGGGTCACCATGCAGGAAGAGTTAGGGTAAGGACATACAAGTCACACATATGCCACGAAAAATAAAAATAAAGGTGTGTTCATGCCAAGTGCTTATGTTAAAAGTCAAATATCTGCTGAATATAATTAAGTCAAATATCTGTATCTTTAATTCATCTTTGTTATTTTTATGTTGTGACAAACATTTGACCCATCACCCATGGGTTAACAAGATATCTAGTATTGTTGGGCTTCATTGGAATCCAACCTGACAAGCTGCATTCTCAGCTGCTGTTCACCCTCAGCAACATTTTACAGTCACCTTTCAATCCTTCCTTTTGAGTGTTTGAAAACTGAAAAGATTTTTGGTAGCATGTCTTTTTTAAAGAAAAAATGCACACTAAATGGCATAAGAGGGATTTCAAACCAAAGTGATTTAACTGACTTAACTGACACTTTGCACACTTGCACATTCTATGTTAGTGTAGGTGGAGGCAAAATCCTAACATGAGCCGTTTTGGCTGTTATGATTGTTCAAAATGTCCCAAAATGTCAAGATCAGTAGGCTGTCACAAGCCAGTCCTCAGTTCTGTGAAGCTGGATCACATTTGATTACACACGCGCACATGTGATCTCACATTGAGTCACCACATCCTGCACACAGAGAGTGTGAAAGACACCGTACTCACTCTGCATGTGAGGATCACACACACATGCACACACACACACACACACACACACTAGTGGCATGGATACAGCTGCCAATGTTCCGAAATCAGCCTGTTTGCCCTGACAGCCAAGCAGATCATCTGTTCACATGCTGGCTTCATGAGATCTGCATGTATGTGTCCCTATCATTACATATACATATGTATATATATATATAGTGCATGTTTATCTCACATCTCTCTTTTTTGTGTTTGAGATGTGTTTGTACGTGTTTGTGGATGACAAAAACCCTAATGATTGTTCATTTGGCTGTTCTTTCTTTATTTGTGTATGTGAGGGGGAGAGACAGAGGCTGGGGTTAAAGCTCATCACGTGGCTCACAGACAGACTGTGAGAAAAAGGTGTGGTTTGAAAGGGAGGAGGATTAAGAGGGAGATTCAGTGGAAAAGATGGAGATAACTGGAGTTGAAATGTTGAGAACAAAGGGTGGAGGCCTCGAGCACACAAAGAGGAAAATATTAGAGAGAGAAGGGGGCAGTGCCAAGGCAAAGTGTGAAAGTCGCGGGTTGAATGCAAGTAAAGGTGGGTGTTAATTGCTTGTGTGAGTGTGACAAGAGAAAATAAAAAGTAAGGATGAGCAGTACGGAGGGAATACTACAAATAGACATATTACCTCTCGTGACGATAAGCAGTAGCCAAGAAAAACTAAAGATTTTTCTTTACACATCAAAGTTTTTCCTCAGTGACAATGGCTTGCAGAGAGCATATTAACCAGCTGAAAGTAGAGTCTTTACAGTAGAGCTCTGCCAACTCACAGATTTAACGTTCATTAACTACAGCTCAGTAAATGTGCCGTTGAAAGGTCATCATTAAGGCAGATGATATCAACTGTCACAGCTTGTTAAGACACTATTTATTATGTGAGTTATGATCAAAATAGCTTGACACTAAAAATTACAATATCAATGTTTGGGTCTGGCAAGAAATACAACATACAGATAGACTAATCTTGTCTGTAAAGACCCTATTTGTAGATTTTTTATATGATAACAAAATTCTGACGGCATAAACTTTAATCAGTGCATAAATTAGCTCTTCGCCAAGCTGTTATCTCAGTACTATTACTCATCGGTGCCAAAGTACAATATTTTCTTATCCTACACATATTATTGAAAAAAAACAAAGAATTCACCAAAGCCCTTTTCACATAAACAGTCAATATTTCAAGCAAGGGAGCATGTGTGAATGGAAGCAGGGATCAATAAGGGACCAATTTCCCACCTCCAGATCAAGTGATATTTCAGGGAAAATGCCTGTACGGCTGTGTTGTAAAATGAAAGCAGTAACATTGCATGGACAACCCAGCAAAGGGCTATATCTGATGAGTAGACAAACCAATCATAAGACTCGCAAATTTGAATATGTGATTACGCGAAATGATTACCAGTCTTGCAAACATTTTAAATATTAAGTACATTGCAAGAACCTTGGCCCTGGAGAAATAAAGGCTCCTTGTCTACCGTTTTCTCATACCGTACATTTGGCCTTTCCCCATTTTGCCTCTACTTCTGGTGGTTGACATCCGTAATAAATGCCACATCTACCATCTGCTAGACCGCTTCTTGCTCCTTCTATTCCAGCATTGCCATGGCATGTGTGAAAAGGTGCAAGACGGAAATGTTCCTGAATGTAGCTGCAAGTGTGAAGAGTGAAAAGTACTAGCAGTGCCTGAAAGGTTATAATACATGTTAATATTAGTTAATGCTAAAGTGACGCTAAAGTTGCAGTGACTCACAAGTCACTGCAACAGTTTTTGTTTTTTTTCAAATTCAATACATTAAAAAAGGAATTGTGTGAGAGAGTCGTGTCCCTCTTTAAGTTTGCATTCGAGACCAAAGTTATCTTGATATCTTGCCCTTTCCAATTACACAAACAGAAGTGGCATTACACCTCTTTATCTTGTGAAACTGTTGTCTTAGTGTTCCAAATAATCTGGCTGCCTTCAAATAAATGGAACACCACAGTTTCCATTCACATTTTCTGGAAAGTTATCACAGCTAATGTGCCTTAACATCACAGATATCTGAGAAATTGAAGTTTGAGATGATCAGTTACGAAACAATCCATCTCTAGCAAATTAATGTTAAGCAGCGTATTGACGTGACGCACCAGGGTGGTTGTAAGAGGCTGAGCTGTCCCCTCCACGGTAAGAGGGTCATCAGACAAACACCAGCATTTACAGAAATCTATTGCAATTTAAAAGAAAACAATTGATGCTTTGGTTTCATGCAGAAATACTATACAGTAAATCACTTTCAGGCGATCTTACTTCATAGCATGGAAATCATTTTCCGCTACCTGCTGAAAATATATTTACCCTCTCACTTTCTTGTGTTCAGGCAGAAGGATCTGGGCCGGTGTGCTACAACAGAGTTATACAATAAACAGTGCTCGGAAATCCGGAATAGTATTGCTGGGAAGACATTTTAACTTCCATTGTGTGTAAGAGAGCTGCAGAAATTCGGTCTGACTGAGCCACTACCAGCTGCCAAACAGCCCTCTGCCAGCAACAAACTGAAACATGGCCTCACCTCTAGCCCACAGACTACGAGACCACCTGGGTCAACAGAATGCGAGCACGACCCTGAAACATGAACGCAGCCCGATGTGAGGCATCATCATCAACACGGGCAAACATAGTCAGCTGCTTTCCCGAATGCTGGCTATAAATACCACGGGATCCTTAGTATTCTGCAAACGGAGAGTGTCAGGGATCAATAATTTATGCGAGCAAGAGAAAGTTGTCAGATCCAACAATGCCTACAGACAGAGCAGGAGCGTACTGCTTGTTTACAGAGCCATTTCAGAGAAGGATGCCATTGATTAATCAGCAGTCAACAGTCAGGTTGAAGAGGAAAGAAAAAAAAATGTAGCACAGCAGAAAATCATTTTAGGATTGAAACGAGTGTATTTTTATAACAGTATCGTTGAAAGGGCAGGAGACACCAAGACCAGGAGAGACACTGACACTGTTTCTGTGAATTCTGTAGCACGTTGTGATGAACCGTAGGGTGACTGCGGCATGGCTTCACGCAGTGTTTTCTGTTGCATTTCTTTAGGCAAGAGTCTTGGATGGCCATCAGATAGATGTCTATGCTGCGCACTAATGACTGCCCTTTGACCCCTTGTGCACTCGGGGTGTAAAGTAGAAGGGACAGGATAATTACTGTAAACCTAAAAGGGAATTCCGTTATCCTTAAACCTGGGTCCAATGTATAGATTCAAGAAGTTATGGAATTGGTCCAGTAGATTGCCCTTTTTTTCAACCATGGATAGGCTCAGACTGTTGTTCTTAGGATCTGACAACATTAGAATAAAATCATTAATTTAATCAGAAACAGCCACAATGTCACCCATGCCAAATCCACCAGACTCCATTTACAGAAATAGTTATTTTATCATTGCTAAAAACACTTAATTAAAAGCTGACAGAACCTAAATTAAACTCAACAAAACTATCATGGTTCGACTTTCCACTTTTCCAACGATCACCAACTCTGGTTTGGTGAAAATAAACCCTTAATTCTGTTAGATGTGAAAATACCGGGAAAGTTGCGAGAGGGAGGTCAGACATCAGTGAAGTGTTGGAAACACAGCATGTAGAGCATTTTCACATCTTACACAGCGAATTAAGGTTTTATTTCCACCAAGAAACAGAAACCGTGAAGGTTTTCATGACTTTTATTTTGTTCCTGACAATTTTTAATGAAGTGTGTTTTGATGGTGAGAATATCATGGTTTCCTGGTGGATTTGGCGAGAGCAATGGCAGCTGTTTCTAGCTGTAAAAAAAAGGGGTTTGACTCAAACTAAAAGGTCTATCTCTGTAGGGATCCTTTCCACATTATTCTCAGCTTCAGACTACTTTGGCAGTCGAAGCTGAGGCAATCGACTGGACCAATTCTAAAACCTTTTGTACCTATTAAGCATTTACACACCAAATTATGTTTATAAATACTAGTTATTCGCCTTAGCAGCTGCTTTAATGATAGTTTTGGCCACTAGGAGTAGCGGTACATGCTGGAAGCACAACATCTGATCATGATTCTTAACTGTGTTACTAGATACCCAACAAACGGCAGTCAAATATTCACTTTCCTTTTGGACTCCAGAGGAAAATATCTGGCCTCTGCTGGATATGTGACATTCTTCACCAGCTTACTTTGTCAGTTCGGTGAAAGGCAGCCAGTGAGTTTATAAGAGCTTTATACAAAAACGGCCTCCTGTGGCTGGAGACATGATGGATTAGATCTGCATTTGTTGGCTGTAAAACCAAAACAATGAGCAAACAGACGCTCCTTTCACAGAGGAGAAAACAATATTCCAATAAAAAATGTTATTTAGAGCAGTTTAAAAGCAAGACCACTAAACATTTGAAGGAAGAAATAACACAACCTTCTTTAAGCTACGTAGGCACCTTACAAAATGCACTCCTGCTTCATGTCATACCTACAGCCTTAATTGGTCTGGTATGACCGGCATGTTAGCTGATGTTAGCAAACTTTAAATCAAATGAAAAAATGAAAATGAGTTCCTTTGCAAACTTAATTTCCTGCATGCGATTCCATTCCACTTGCTCACAGTAAGGTAGAAGACCTTACTGATGATGTCTTTGAATTCAATGAGCTATAACAGCTCACATCCTCTTTTTATCCATTCTACAATGTGTGCTTCAGCTCTGGTCTGGTGCAAAACTAATTGCTCCTTTTGGGAAAATGTGGGTGAACTTTAACCTCTAAACACTGGAGATATGAATTAAGCATCAACTAATTTAGTGTGGAAATAATTGTAGGGTCTTTAAAGATATTCAAACAACAACACACAGTGAAAATAACACATTTCTAACTAAAGTGGTTCAGTCTAGAGAGTCCAGATATTTTTTTGAATTAAGAGTTGAAAAAGAGACTACATGCAGAGCAATATATCCCTTAAGCACCACAGTCTTCTGGTGTCACTCCCTAAGAACTGCCCAGTATGACCACAGTCGTCTCTTGTTACCCACTGGGAGCTGCCCACTTGCAGGCTTCCACCGCCCTCGCTGCTTAATCAAAATGAAGGTCGATTTGTGGAGTTCATGGGTGCAGCGCTCCCACAGCTCACAGCCCCTGTTGGTTCAATTTAAAATGAGTCGACAATACAGACAGTGGCTCATTTTGGCCCAGAGAGCTAACACTGAAACAGAGCTGATCTCTCTCCTCCTCCGCTCTGTGGCACTGTGTTAGTGCACGTGTGTGTGTGTGTGTGTGTGTGTGTGTGTGTGTTAGCGTGTGTGTGTCCCTGGCCTCATCCTGAGAGAAAGCAGCATCCATCACTACTCCCAGTCTCCTCTGGCACTTCCACTCAGGCTGAGGGATGATGGTAACGCCCTGTAGTTTAGCTCAGCCAGCACGAAGAGATACACACAGCACACATGCAGCAACACACGCTGTTGGTATACGTTACATATGCTCGATGTGTGGTATCTTACTAAGAATGGGATATGAGTCAGTCATCGTCGCCCACCTCAGATGTGATGGATGGATGATTATGGTGCAGCTGAAATTATCATTGCACAATTGATCAGTATATGAGCTGCCTGTGGGGAGCCTCTAATATAAACTGATGCTAATGTGACATTTAATCTGACTTGATGCAGCTAGGCATGATTATCTTCATCAGCATTACTTCTATTTCCCAGATTTCTGTGGTGATTTAAATGTTCGGTGATTGACACACAGAGATGTTTTGTTTTGTTTTTTACCAAGAATAATATTTTCAAAACTCACCCACACACTTTTCCAAGCCAGCTGCATACATATTCAGTTACACTCTGGCTGCGGGATATTTTGATGGACTCAATCACTCTTTGAATCTCGTACAGGTGACTCAAAAGATTAAAAGAAAAAAAAAAAAAAAACACACTTGTAAACATGCCTCTTCTTTTACTCACGCCAACTCTACCTCCTAATCACATTGCTGTTGCAGATTTAGGACAACATAGTGCATGTTTTTCGACGTTTCTTTAAAATGTATAGCCTTGACCTGCAATTTCTGTCGCCGAACCAGACACAGCACGACAGTAGGTTAGTCGAGATTTATGATCTTTGTCTAAAGAGCATGGACGGGGAGCTGTATCCACGTAGAGGGAATTGCTAGAGGGGCTTCCTGATTCTGTCATCCAGCCAGGAATCACTACTGGTCGGCTGCTAACTGGAATACATTTATATAATTTTCCTGGTACAGACAAGAGCAATAGTATAAGTAGTACAATAGTATGTGAGCACTTAAAAAAAAAAAACATATTTTCATGATGCTACTTCACTCAGGGGGATTGCAGAAGAAAAGACAAATGTTTCCTGACAAGGTCATGGGTAAAAAAACTAACTGCTCTCTGTGTGCAGAACATGCAGCTTTCTGTTGGTCATCTATATAACAAGTCAATCACTGTGGAATTAAGTCTACATTGTGAAAAATACACTGGAACTTTGTACAGATACCTAATTTACACAGTAGTCACATTTTTTATTTACACCTGAGCATAAGGTGAGACATTTACATTTTTACTGCATCATGTACACCGAGCCTAAGGCCGTCTGAGCCTGAATTGACTCTGAACACAATATTTTTAAATAATGGTATCATAAGGATTAAATGTAGCAAGATAATATAAATTCTTGCTTTCACATGCTTCTTTAAAGTATAGTTATTAATAAGCCTGCAACAGAGCAAATAATAATTATGTATCTATTATTTATCTATTGTAAAAAATTAGTGTACATTGACGAATATATATCGATTTCAGAAATGTTCAGCTGGTATCTGCATCAGCCCCAAAAACTGGCTAGTCGCCCAGCTCAGAACAGCAGAGAGACAAAGTTAGTGACTAGCTGGAGAAGAAGGTTGGATGGTGAGAAGCTATAGATTCAGATGTTTTTCTGAGCAGTCGGTAGAGACCAAAGTAGAGTAAAAGAGATAGAATACTGGATTTGGGCAGAGACACACCTCCAAATGAATGACAATGTTGTCTGCTGGATGTGTAAATAGACGCATGCTTTCTGTCGCCAGATGTATTCTCGGCTCGTTCCGCAGACCTCCTGACAGAACATTTGTATTCCTTTTGAGAGAAATGTGAGCGCAAAGTGAAACTAGAACGCTTGCAGTCTAAAGTTGCTTGAGTGAAAAAGTTGGAACGTTTTTTGGAGAAGAAAACTTTCCTTGGACCGGCTGTTTTAGGACTTAAGGTTAAGTCGCCTGTTCATTTGACTAGGTGACAAGGTGTCTTACCCCGGGGCCTTGAGGAGAATCCGGTGGAGAAGCTGGTGGAACATATTTTCGACCTAAGAAACACAAGCAAAAAAAAGAAGAAAAAGAAAAGATAAAGACAAAAAATTGACTCCACATTGTAAAATGTAACAGTTTAAATATTCGTAAAGTGAATCCCTTTCATGTTTGTTCTTGTTGATGCATTCACCTACATATCACTTGGCTATGTGCAAACTGTTCAGTGTTTAACAAGCTTAATTAACAATGTTGTATGTGACCCTCTGCATACCTGGCAACACAATTATTTTTATAGTGTTGTTAGACATTTAATGGAATATTAGCTTGTGAGCAAAAACAGGAGGTGAGAGTAAAATGTCATCTTTTCAGATTGCTTTTCTTGTTAATTGGATTTGCACCCCCGAGTAACCATGTGCACTGAATAACTTCCGCAAAGTAAGACTGAGACACCGAATCTACTTAGTGACAAATCTATCCAATTTCACTAAGATCAGGAGGCAGAGTTGGATTTAGATGTCACACTGAGTTTAAAGTCCAATAATACTTCCTGAGGTTTTTGGTTGGTAGCCATGGTAATACTGAAATGAAAGGCTTTCCAGCATCTCTTTGTCCTCCTCTCCCACTCTTTCTCGCTCTCTGTGCTCGGCTTGACTGGCCTTTTGGAAATTGCTTCAGTTGCCTGGGGTGTCTTACTGTAGCTCCCATCTGTTCAGATGATATGCACACAGAGTGGACACAGTGCAGAACCGGTTGGCTCCCTGTCACAAATGTGCTCTGGCACCCAACTCCCCAGCAGCCATTTTGTTTGTAGGGCTTTCCATTTCCTCACAGTTTTACGTCCCGAGCCAGTGGCGAATGTGTTTCACCTCGTTAGCCGGGCTGACGTGTTATTGGCCGTTTATTCGCGATCAACGAGAGGCCTCCTTGACAGCTGATCAAAGAGGTAGATACCAGCACCTATATGTGCATAAGTCACAGGGGACTCAGAGAGTACATCAAGACAAATATGTAAAGATGATGCATCATTAAATCTGTGTCAGAACAGCAAGATTGCCTCCATCTCACTCCTCTCAGCATTAGAAGCAGAAAGTGTTGGGCGATGGTCTTGTAAACAACGAGGGATTCTGAATTTCACGCTAATGCAAATTTGTGGATGAGAAAACCCCTCTCACTGGAACTCATGTAACTGCCATCATGAATAACATTTTGAAAACGCAGGATGGCGAACTGTCTATTCCAGCACATTCAAGAGCTTTCTCCGCATTAATAAATATACATGCATCAAAGACATTAATTGCATATTCCAGACTGGCCTTGATTTATTATGCTTTTTGTATCTTCATCTGTGTGCCTATGACTCTCTGTGTTTAATGTTTTATGGGGGTGGGGGGATGAATTGATTCTTAGAGGCATCGTGATTTTCTCTTGAAAGATTATGTCTCAGTACAGAAAAGTCACTAATCAGGAATTTAAAACTGCATTTTTGAGATTATGAATGCCTGTAGTTTTGGAAGATGACACGAAACAATGTGAACCAGCTGCAGTAACAATTTATGCAAGCTGCCGACAACTAGAGTAGAAAAGGGTAGAAAAGTGATGTTTCTACTTGCTTTTTACATGTTGTTGTTTTACATAACCACAGCACGCTTGTAAAGCTGATAGCAAAGAGTATTATGAAATGTTGATCTTAGTTTGCCTCGATTGAAAACTGTTGAAAACTCAACCGCTGGTTGAGACAAACCAGCAGCTCCTCTCAGCAGTGGTACCTTCAGGCAGTGAATGTCAGCAGAAGCAGGAAGACAGAGGACAGGAGGAAGGACTGATACTGACTGATGCCTGTGCTCTTCTTTCTTTTCTAAACTTAAATCAGTATTTTCAATGTCAGGAATATCACTTTTTTACTGATATTTTAGATTTGTTTCCAGTGGGATATAGACACTCTAAAAGCAATTTTAAGCTCTATTTATAACACAAATGCATTCTAATCCTGTTCTGAATTCATTCTTTTTGACCTTTACTACAATCTAACTAATACCACGGGACAAAAAGGCTTGCATACTGAAGCATTTTGGCTTCGACAAAGTTAAAGGGAAAAGGGACCACCTACACGGTGTCTGACTAAACTCTTTATGGATCAATACAAACACGTTATGTTGTAAGTGTAGCAAGTTGTCACACAGTAACAGTGTGTGTGTGTGTGTGTGTGTTTCCTTTATCAAAAGTTATGGATGGTAACAAAATAATCATTTCATGCCCTGATGTCTTTTTGTTACATTTCTGTTGAGGTACCAAGCACACCGTTCTGATACTAAACAGTCAAAACACTGAGTACCACTCATTGGTCAACCACAAAAAACAGAGCTGTCTTGTCGTCTGCACTCTGATGTAGAATTTTCAAAACCCCTGCTTTTATCTGCAGTTTTTTGGTCTTGCTGCCTGTAGACTTTTCTCAAGCAAAGCTAGTTACCTTGTCGTAAAAAAAAAAAAGCAATCACTCGTATGTGCTGGGTGAGAGAGAGAGAGAGAGAGAGAGATGTGGAAAAGAAGCAGTTCTATATGTTGTCAGTCGGTCAATAATGTACAGTATTGATCAAAGTGTGTCAGTTAATAAATACAGCAGCTTTTCAAGAGTGCCGACTCCCCTGTTGTTTCCCAACTGCTGGAAAAGTGAAGGTTGGTTAGCCCCAAAGCCTTTCTCAACAACCCCTGCTTTATTTAAGACTAAAACAGATCTAGCATTTCCACAGGTCATGTTTGTGTTAAAGGGGTGCTATACTGAGAGTGCTTTGGTGTTTTGGTGAATGTTTTACCTGGCTGCAAGAAAACATTTTCAGATTTTCACTGGAAACAATAAAACTGAGCTTGAATTTCATATCAATCTAAATCAATAAAAGAAAGCAGCGCACTCAAATGTCAATGCACCCACATATGCACAATCTTGGAAAAACACAGTCCAGGATGATCAAGGCGCTGAAATCAAAGAATGACAGATATTCCGGATCACATTCTCCTCTGAACACTAGCCCAAATCATTCAGGCTTCTTGGGCGATCCTCTGAGGACACTTGAGCGCTGATTAAAATGTCATTAATAGACTTTGCCAAAAGCCTTCTCCACACACCCATGAAGTAGGCGCTGATCAACGCTATTCTTCTCTCCCAAGATAAGTTAACAGCATCATTAGTGGGGAAATCATTGACTATACAGCCGGGGTCCACTCAAGTTCTCTCTGCTGTCACCAGGATTGAGTGGCTGTGTGTAGTGTTTACTGCACTTCTAATCAATTCACTGACAGACACAGAGCAAATCAGCAGTTTGGGTTTCAATAAGGCTACGTTCACACTGCAAGCCTCGAGATGCAGACAGCGGCACATCATTTATCTTTGGCTGTGTGCGGGATGTGGAATATTTAATCGGAACTTTGTTTCAGTGGGAGGCCTCTTTAAAGCTCGGGGTTCAGGAGTTATTTTTGGAGGGATATCGTGGAACGGTCACGCTTAATTGGGAACGACGGAATAAAAACGCTTCTGCTAGAGAAATTCATCAGCATACACTGCAAACCCCCTTAAAACTGAGGAGAGAAAGAGAAAAAAAAAAAAAACAGGGACTTGGTTCAGCTTTATTTTCACATTCTTAATCACTGCACTTATAGAAAGCGAAGAACTGCCAATATGCGTGGTGGCGCCCTGCGAACATATTTTTCAAAGCTACACTGCCACTATAACCTTGCTTATATGGGAAAACAGTATGTCTCTGCCACTGCAAAGGTATTTTTCAGAGATTTGCTGATTTTCCAGCACAGCAGCAGAAAAGTTCATGGAGGTCTGGAGGAGTCTGAGACAAAGCACGCCGATGATGGAAGCTGGATGAGCAAAACATGGAACCTGCCTGAATCTGGATTTCCAAGGCTTCTTTTTTTTATCCCAGATACTTAAACAAGACCTCTGTAAACTTGACAGGATGATGGCCTTCCTATGTGAGATTACAACAACTGTTACCAGGTTTCTATGCTTTAAGATGGATAAATGATGATAAATGATTGTGATGATTTCTACAGTTTAGTGAACAACTGTACTGAACTAAGGACAGACCTAATTACAGTTTAGAAATAGGTGGGATTTGGTGAAAAATGGATCTCTATGCTCAACATGTAAAAATAGTATTACCATTTATCTCGATATGACAGCTTTGAAAGATCTGACAGCTTTTAAAGCTGTGTGGTGTGGCCAAGGCACAAGGGGTACATGAATGCGTGTACCATATTTTAGTTGCAGGAATATTTCACTCAAACTTTCAAAAGACAACCTCATGGTAGGAGAAGAGGAAAAGTCGGGAGATCATCAAAGTCAGTATGATTCTGGGCGAAATTTGTCACGTAGATGTTGAGATATTTTACTGGATAAATGAGAACTGGTCTTGCTGTTGACTTTAGTGGAAAAGTCAGGGGATAACCAATTTAATAGGGATTTGTCCTATGGTCACCCTGGGTATTTTTATTAATATTTCAAGGCAAATCATGCCAGTTGTCCACCAGTTGTCAGCTATTTCATCAAAAATTAAAAAATGTCAACCTGCTGGTAGTACTAAGAGGAAAAGTCAGTCCAAATGTATTAGGATTCATCCATTCATGCCTGTAAAAAAAATTTCATTGCAATCCACCCACAAGTTTGACAAACTCGTGGTTCAAATGCAATGTTTCTTACCCCATTCAAGTTTTTAATTATCTCAGTCAGATGAACAGACGTGAGTTGAACACTTTGTTGTAAAAATCCATCACAGTTTGCAGACCGACTCCCCTTGGATAGAGATACATGATGTTTTGAGACCGAAAATGTATTACATAAATAAATTCTAAGTATTTACATAAGGATTTAGTCAGAATCCAAAGAGTGAAAATACTTTGCATGTGTTTTGCTGTCTATGTTAAGGCCAAAGTCCCCCTTACACAGCAGACACCAGCATGAGGACACAAAAAATAAGGCTTGTTCAAGAGCCCCTTTGGACTGCCAAAAGTCTTCTCCTTGCTCTTTGAGTTTATCCCTTTATTCCCCTTAGACCCCAAACATGAAGCACGCTAATCATTCAGAGAGCAGGTGGTGCAATTGAGATAACACTGAAGAGGTGGGGGCTACATTATATGCAGAGGACAAGCTAGTTTGATGCTTGTTGCTTAGAACTTTGGCTGATTACACCTGGGTGTTACCGCACACTTGAGCTGCAAAACAATTTGCACAAATAGACCACACAGTCTCCGGTCCAATAAACAAACTTCTGTCGTAGAGAAACAAAAATCTGGGTTCTTTTTAAAGCTGTGAGCAGCAAAAAGCCTCTCACCTCCTTCTTAAAAGAAATCTCTTTCTATTATCTTGCCTCTATTCCTTTCCAAGTAATTAATGTGCTTAAAAATCCATTACGGATAACTTGATGATATTTACCCTGTGAAGGTGATGAAGGTGATCTTCTCTGACGTGACGCATCCTCCTGCTTTGTCCTCAGTGAAGCCTTTGGGCTGGGTGACTTCTTCTCCAGACTGGACGATAGCCGAAATGTTATCGTATCCTTCCCCTCAGAGGAGAGAGAAGAAAGTTTAGTATTTTTCGGGAACACAAAAAACACTGAGCAGAATCTGTAGAGATGACAGAAGAAGGAGATATGTGGCAGTGATGTGTACCTGAAATACCTGAACTGTGCAAAAATTCACAGCTAAGGCATGGAAAGTTATTGCGACATTTGCACCCTTTGAATTTTTTGATACCTTTACTTGTTATCTGACTGTTTACGTGTATACCGATTTAGAGAACACATCGCTGTTTAAATGTCAGAAAAGAATTTAGATCATGTGAAAGTTTTTGTCTTACAATAAACAGCTGTGTCAGTGCTGAAAGGTGCTAAAATCAGCACCTTGTCCTAACACCTTCCAACACATTCTTTACATTTCGTTCCTTCGACAAAGACGGTTCTCTGTGCTATTGTGTTACCTGAGCTGTGCCTGGGGCTGAGAGCGGCACAGGGCTCTGACTCTTGGCAGGCATCTCTGTGCTGTAGACCATGACTCCGTAAGGGTTTGGCTTTGCGCCTCCTTGCAGAGCAAGTCGTATCTCTCCGCCCTTCCAGTCAGCCGGCTCCTTGAAGGGGCACCAGATCCCCCAACGAAGGCACTGCAAGAAGGCTGCTCGGGATGTGGAGGTGGCAGACAGCTGTGTGATGGAAAAAGACACAACATAAGAGGATATTCTGACTCTAACATGATTGCTAGTGTTAGTGTTTTAAAAAATGTGTAAAGGACCTTGATTACTTCACAGAGATTAGTCTGTCTTTGAAATAAATGCAATTTTAGCTCCTGGCCTGAATAATCCATAATGTTGGTCAATTTTTCATAAATTAACATACATTTACATGAGGGAGTATAGTTTTAGGAGGACGTTTGCTTTATGGTGTATTTTATTCTATAGAAAACACATTTAGAACAAGCTATAAGACAAAACACTATAACATCCACTATATGCAGGTCCCTAAAAAAAACAGCAAACGGAAAAGTTTTGTCTGCGTGTTAATGTCACCACAGTCAGAATATGGCCCCTCGAATGCACATCTGGAATAATCTAAAACAGATTATGCCTTAATAAAATCAAAGTAAAGAATTGACTTTGTATTGTTCTACTGGACTATTACATTCCATCTCACAACTTTTCTGCCACAAACAGTGATTATCCAATCCAAGTAGCTGTAACTGAGCAACAAGCTTTTGCCAAGAATTTGTCAAGCTTCGGACTTCTCCCACATAATTCATCAAATTCCTCCCAGAAACAACTATTGGAAGAGGGACGATGATAAATTACAATAAGAAAAGACATCTGTAGTGATAAAAGATTTTTTTGGACCAACACATTTCCATACCAGTGGATTTCATTACACTGTAAACTCTCTTTCACATAAATCATAACTGTGCCTCCCTTTGAGCTGACTCTGTCTCTACTGTAAATGAATTCATATTGCTAAAGGGGGGCTACAGTCCAGTGAAATATGATGGGCTTGATCAACTCCTCGACAACTATAAAAGCTCAGGATGTTAGGTTGATGAGCTGTGACTGCACCTGCTGTACCTGCCGCCATCTTGGCTGAAAGAAGTCACGAACAGTTGCCAAGGGACTAAAGATGAAAAACAGCCTCTTTGCTGACGCTGGCACATTTACCGCAATGTTTATTAATGTGCACAGTCCTTATCAAACAAGCCAGCAACAATAAACAAACATCCTGAAGCAGTGTGCACGGGGCTTCAGTAAGAGTGATACTTGATATGTAAAGAACTTGGAGGTTGGAGTCCTTCTCTATTTTCTTTCCAAAACCTAGAATAAATGAGCTTAGGTGAACTAGTGTCCCACAGTTTTTATATAGCTTTACTTCTAAGACCAACCATTACTGCTCCTGCTGCTGTCTTGTGTATTTTCCCTCACCGGGTTGCCTGAACAAAAGGATGGATGGAGCCATCTAACTTTAATTCTTGCACCCGGTGACGCAGCTTTCCAACACAGAAGCATGAAATCAAGATCCACCATCTTGATCTCCAAACAATCACACTGTCATGACGCGAAGCAGACAATTTATGTCAGCGTATCTGTCTACTTATGGTTCTCTGTGTCGTCTTTCATACTGTGACTGAGGATTTGTATATCGTTGTTGTGTGTTGTGTTGCAAGAGACACTAAAAGAGACTTTGAAATCCAATATGAGTAACAAGAGTGTCCAGGATGTGAATTTGGGTCCTTTGCATACCTTGTTTTTGTAAATGTTGTTATCATCCACAAAAGAAAAAATGGAAACTTTTGAGCGGTGCCGCTTACAGACGGTCATTGTTTGATATTCAACCAATACAGCAGATTAAGTTTCCTTTCGGGAATTACTTATTTCCATACCACCTCCTTCATATAGAAACACATCTGGTGTAATACAGCTTCAGGGATGATGATGATGACAGCTGCTCGGTAGTTTGCAGGCGAATGAAAAACAACCATTATATTGTAGATTTATAGTTGCTACAAGATTTAGACATTTCATTGTAAAAGTCCAAGAAATCAATTACAGCCTTCGCCATATTAGCCAATCATGAAAGTATTAAATTAATCAGTTGAACAATTTAGAAAGCAATATATGAATAAGTCAAATCTAATTCAAAGCTTTGAAAGTAATGTACTGCAATGGGCTACATATTCATTATAATGTGGTCGATATATATATAGAGTTTAGGAGCAGCTTTGTTGTGTTTAAACATGATTTACAATCACTCCCATCGCACCTCCACTCCAGCAATCCCAGCAAAAGTTGAAAAAAGCCTTTTGCTGTAAATCATCCACAAGGGACTCTGAGGTTTTGCTGAATCGATTAATAAGCTGGTCAGCCTCAGACAATTGTAATCAATCATAGGCAGGACAGTACAGAATACAAAAGGAGCCTGCTAGTCCACATTGTTACAGCAAGACAAAGTGGGGCGCATAATGGTCCACTCAATGCGCTCAATTCCCCTGAGCACAGTTTTTACATGTAATACCATAATTCAATACTATAGATCATCATTTATGTAAGTACCGTCTTTATTCTAAATGTCATGCAGAGTCCATTAGATGGTATTATGTAAAACAGGAACTGTCTGCAGCAGTCCTGTATCGGATCATGTAATGAAACGGCACCTTTTGATCAAAACATGTTAAACTGCTCTTAAGGGGTTTCGTCACAACTGGGATAAAAAATGTAAATTAAAATAATATTCAGTATAATTCTTCAGTTTCTGGATGGTTATACTACCAGATATGGTCTTAAAATGCAGCACTGTCCATATATGTGACAACAGGAGCAATACTATCAGCCTGTTTCCCCCAAATTTACACCAGACCTGGAACTCTGTTACAGCATCGAACCACCTGTTCTTTCAGGAGCACAGCTGAGCATCTGACAAGACAGTGGCCGGAAAAAGAAATGTCTTCACCAGGCTTGATAATATCTAAAATTCAATGGACAAAAAACAATTTCTAGTGAGCTCCACGAGGAGTACAGGAGATGAAAACAACATTGCTTTTCTTTATTGATTCATTTATTCTATTTCTATTCTATTTCCCCTGCCACCACAGCTCTATTGGCCCACAGAAACCAGACAGTTCATTGTGATATACAGTGGTTCACCAGCAGTGCTGCAGTAAAACTTCCGGAGAGAGGAAAACATGACTACACAGGTGAAACAGCAAATAAGACCATGCTGGACAAGAGACTGAATGGATACCAGAGACAGCAACAGCATCTACTGGTACATGGTCAAAGTCTTCAACCAGGAGTCAGTGGACAGTTGGAATAAGATATAAGGAGTCCATCCACACCCAACGATCATCTTTTAACAAATGTGTTAGTCTCCTTTTCATATATGATCACCTGTTATCATGTGACCAGCGTTTCAGACAACTGAGCAAACTCCACCCACTAAGGAGGACAGAGGGATGCGGTTGAAGGCTCAGGAAAAAGAAAAGAATAACGGATAAACTTGGTGAGAGTTCGGGAATATTTGTAGTTTGAATTAAAATGTCTGTGGTTAAGGTCAGTGAGAGATAGTGGTGATTGTTAAAAGGAACAAATGTCAATTGTTGGCAGAAAAACCTGAAATGAACAGCTGTCTCTGGTATTAAAGTCACATTGTTTGTTGACCTATCCATCCACCTCCGTCTTCTCTCTAATTCTTGTCACACATTTTCAGACTCTGGGCCTCTAACAACGTAAGGCTACTTCCAGCTTCACTTCTAACAGACAGCAGTCATTACTCACACAGCCACAAAAGGTCTTTGTTAGGTAAACAAAAACATTGATCATTTTTAGGCTTAAGAACAAACAACCAATGCTGTCTTTTGTTTTTCAGGTTTCAAAATGTCAGATTATTATGCATTATGCAAAGCAACCTTGCTGTCCACTTGGCTTGCTAACAAAGCCCAAAGTCAAGTGTTCATATAGGTTAATGGAGCTGACATTTATCACACCGCAACTTCAAGTGCACCGAGCAGGGACTAAGCAAGTGAAAGGTGTAAAAATGTAACACATGTCAACTTCCTGCATTTAAGTGGACAAGTCCCTTTTTTTTGTCAAATACAAATCAACAGATCTACGCCAGCAAATATTTCAGACGTGAAAGGTTGCCATTTCGATGGCCTTTAATTGGAAATACCAAGCAAACTCTTCAGTCTCCAAAATGGCCATGCCTGTTTGATTTGAGTCAAAGCTTTAAAGACTTCATACATCAGTGATGGATG
>OMLP01001038.1:27664-46485 GCA_900302685.1 Spondyliosoma cantharus | reverse complement strand
GTGGTGTGGATTGTGGGTAAGCACAAGAAGCCATTCTCAGATGCAGAAATAATAAAATAAAGCATGGCTGAAGTGATGGACACAATGTTTGAAGGCAAACAAAAAGAGGAAATATTCAACTATGTATTTTAATTTATGTCGAAATGGAAATGACATTTTATTTTAGTTCATATTTTGTTGTTGTTTTGAATGAAAAGGACATTTTGTTTTGAATATTACAGTATTATTGCATGTGGCCTGATTGACCTCAATACATGGACCTTTGAGTCATTGAAAAAAATCTTTGTGGCCCTTTAAGATTTGTATTTGAGTACCCCTGCTCTAGTGTTTTGCTTATATCATTTATGGCGAAAAGTACACTTTTTGACAAATTTAATTTATAGCCAGAGAAACTCCCAAATTCCTGTAGTAACTGTAGGAGGTGAGGCATAGATTGGCTTGGGTTGGCGACAAAGAGGAGCAAATCATCTGCACGAAGCGCAGTCTTATGGGTTGTGTTTCCTCTAGTGATGCCCTTGATCCTCCCATCCTCCCTGATTGCAATGACCAGAGGTTCTATGGCTAAGTCAAACAAAAATGGTGACAGACAGCAGCCCTGACGCGTGCCTTTTATATAATGGGAAATATGCTGAGCCATTTGTTTTTACAGCCGACATAGGACTACTATATAAAATTTTGATCCAGTTTCTGAATGTTTCCCCGAACCGAACTTCTTCATGACTGCATGTAAATACTCCCACTCTATCCTATCAAAAGCCTTTTTGGCTTAGAGTGACAAAATTAGCTCAGGCTGCTGTGTGGAATGGGTGGAATACATTACATTAAAGAGCTGCCTTAGGTTGAAAAAGGTCTGTCGGCCTGGAATAAAGCCGTTCTGATCCTGATGAAGTGTTGGTATCACATCATTAAATTGGTTAGCCAAGGCTTTGGTCAGAATTTTGTAATCACAATACAGACCAAATATTTAACCAGGCCTTAAAATGATAAGGAACCTCAACCTCAAGTGTGAAAGTTCAGATTATATTTCCATTTGTGGACCATATATTTGTGGACCGAGCACTGTTTGCTAAATTACACGTTATAAATCCCTCCATCGTGTTAAGGACAGGTTGATTTATTAACTCAATCACAAATCAAATCTGTTTTCTTTCTTGTTTTTTTCAGAGCACCCACCACAAGAGAGACAAGTTTTATCGAGAAAATGAAAAAAACGGTGAGTGAGGTTACTTAAAATAAGCATTTCTATTTATTTTTCAGTCACTTAACCCTAACCATCATTTCTGCTTCTGTCATGTTCTTTCCTTTGTATTTCCAAAATAGATTAATTCTACAGGATTAGTTTTGTTGTTGGAAAATGTTACTAAGGGTTTTAAAAGAAGATTGTCAGCCATTCAGACAGGGAGATATACAGTGTAAAGCACAGTTGGTGTTGTGGCCTTTTAGCACATGTTGATCAAAGTTTTTTCCTATTTGATGTGTGAGTCAAGCCGCTCTAGTTTTTTCCTGACAGTCTATAGCCCATAGTTTCAAACCAACATTCAGTAAAATGCTCAAATTGACCGTTTTCGCTCTGCGTATGAACAATATGATGAATATGATATTGTTCCTGCTGCTTTGACTGTATGCAGTTCTAGATTTAGAAGAAACTCTTTTGACTTTGATGGCCCTCTGTTTTCAAGCCAGCCACGAAAAAAGACTTTGGTTTTCGAATCATGTGGTTTTGCAGCAGATAGTTCAGATACCATGACGGTGGCAGACAAGACTGTCGGCCCACAGTGCTGTTTCATTTAGTCTGTTTTTCTTTGCTATGAATTATCAAGGCAACATTGTAGGCTGGGATGTAGTGGAGCTGTTTGTGTATGGAAAGACAAGCTATATGTTATCTTATCTATGAGTTTAAATTGTGTTAATATCACGTTCCTCTTCGACACAGAAGTGCCTCAGTTGGCAATGCAACATTTTAGGATTTAGGAGAAAATGCAAGTTGTATATATTTTCTTTGAATGACAAAAGATCTGTTGTACTTGCACACAGTCTGTTTGTCATTATGGTAGTCTGTAGACATGAGAGATGGGTTATGTTTTTAATTGTAGTTGCAGGAGAAAGCTTTGACATCATGTAGATGTTTTCCTTTTTGTAACCAGGGCAAGAACATCATTGTGTTCTACGGCTCCCAGACGGGCACAGCTGAGGAATTTGCCAACAGACTGTCCAAAGACGCTCAGCGGTATGGCATGAAAGGAATGGCTGCTGATCCAGAGGAGTATGACATGGTAACTGCATCAGTGGAAGAGAATACAAACCTCAGAAATAAAATTAACTAGAGGCCCTTCTCATTTTGAGGGGGGGGGGTTCACTTCTTATAGCTGCTGGTGGTGCTTTGTGGTGATAAGTTGTATGTCTGGACAATGCAGGAGAATCAGCTTAATTCATTTTGGTGATAATATTAAAACATATCACATGGCTGATTCTAAATGAGCCTGATAACTTTTATTGCCATGTTAATATCACCTGTTAAAATAAAAGTTCTTAAGACCATAGGACAGCACACGCTCATATCAACATGTGTACACTGTTATAGTCACAATAATACAAAGTGCACATCAGGCATAGATTATATATTTTTGATATTATTATTATTATGTAATAGCATTCAATAACTCACATTTTGCAGACAGATATTGAGGACAAACCTTCAAATAAAAATAATGATTTGTTCAGTACTGACTGTCTCTGATTCTGATGTGTTGTATTCCAGGGGGAAATGGCCCGTCTGTCTGAGATTGAAAACTCCCTCGCCATCTTTTGCATGGCCACCTACGGTGAAGGGGACCCGACAGATAATGCACAGGACATGTATGACTGGCTGCAGGAAAATGATGATGAAGACCTCTCTGGACTAAACTACACTGTAAGACTTTCTGCTGAAGCTATGTTACTTTGTGTCTTTTAAATTACAGCAATGTAGACAATTGTGCAATTGGTTATATTTATAAAAAACAATTATGATAATTGTTATAGAGTGCATTAGCTTATCCATTTAGACAGGACGTCAAAGCATGCGGTACATGATGTCAGTGATCATACATACATTGTGTTACATTATCTGTTTCTACACTTGCGTGTGTGTTTGAGCTTTGTCGCATATTGGGCTGAGACTGACATTTTTTTTCTGTATCCATTAATCTGTCAGTTATCAGACATGCACATTTGATGTGTAACTTCTGTCTATCCAGCTTGAATTACTGACAAGATACTGGCTGAATTTGCATCAGTTACATATGAAAATCTAATTTCTGCCACAACTGCTGCTTCACAACCTGTTTATTTTATGAGACATGCTATGGCAGCTTGTCTTCCTGACACAGCACACAGGCTTCATTAGCACGAGCTGTGTCAGGCTTTGTGTGCATCGTGAAAGAAAGGGCTTTGTGTGTTGTCGTGTGTGTCCATGTTGGGGTACAGTGCCTCTGGCCTAATTTGAGTGAAGAACATAATTGTGGGAAATTTAGTTAAATTCTTGTGTATGGCCACGTCCTTCCTTCAGCATTTGTTGTCTGTCTGGTCTGTATTAGAGTGACAACATACTTCGCATTACAGTCACTGAGATAAGAGTCCCTGTAAGAAGTTATTCAGTTGTTATCCATTTGTATTTTACTTGATAATGTGGTCATTTTGAAACCAAAAAGCAGTGAATAACTGAGAAAGACAATTCTTACTACCTATATAGCTGCAGCCATTGGCTGATTAATACATAAGTCAATCAAAAGAACATTTATTGCCAACTATTTTGATATTTTATTTTTATTTTTTTACATTTTATGCACCCATCAACTAAATGATTGATCATGGAAATGATGAGCAGATTATTTATATGGAAATGAGTAGGTTTGCAGCCATAAATAATGCTGACTGTGTCTCACTCTGTCTCCAGGTATTCGCTTTGGGCAACAAGACATATGAACACTACAATGCAATGGGAAAATATGTTGATAAAAGGCTGGAAGAACTTGGCGCCAAGCGCATCTTTGACCTCGGTTTAGGAGACGATGACGGCAAGTAAGTGACCTGTTAATCCACTGAGCCAAAAACAAAAATCATGACATTAACATTTTTTATAGAAGTGTTCAGTGCTGAGCAGATAATGTGACAGCTCTGTAATGCAATTCTCAGAACAAACTTCACATTTTTACCCACAAATTTATAAAAAATCTTCATCAAATGCATATTATGGAGTGTTACATCACTGTATAGTGTTTTGCTTTTACATTGAAGAAGCATTCACATTTATTAAAAACATCTTTACATTTGTAAAATGTAGATTGTTGAACTAACTAGACTTCCACTTAATAACAAAGGTGACTTAAAACGTATATTTCTGTTGACGTACCTGGTTTTGTCTTTCAGCCTTGAAGAGGACTTCGTCTCATGGAGAGAGCAGTTCTGGCCGGCTGTCTGTGAGCACTTTGGAGTGGAAGCCTTAGGAGATGATTCAAGGTTCATTCAGACATTTTTTTTTATTATTTCACATTTATACGTCATTCGAGTTACAATGTTTTGTCCCCCATCATTCTTAAGCTTTCTTATTTTCAACCTTTTACTTTACCAGCTTTTTATTATTTTAAAGGGAAGATCAAGCAGGTTATGACACAGGAAAGCTTAAAAACAAATTGACAAGGAATTGTGTGTTCTTAAGTGAAGTTTAAGTACTGTATTATCAGATAACAAGTAGTTATTTTACAATTTCAGTTGAGGATTAGATCTGGATAATCTGAGTGAATTGACAGGATCCAGACAGTGTTGGGTTTGAAAATAATACTCCACCCAGAGTCTTTTTGTTTTTCTTTGTTTAAAAAATTCCATATCTTTACAAAGACTAGTTATGTAACTATAAATCCAGACGTATCTGATGGTATGGTATGGTAAATCCCACCTTTCTGAATGTGAAATGAGCAGGTGCCAAGAATAATTTTTCATTATTATTTGATCTTTGAGGTAGACATGCATAATCCTAAAACAAGAACAAGCATGTCATCTTTACATAAATTTTCGTACAGGAATTTAACTTGATTTCACCGTGTCTGTAGCCGAAGAATCTGACTTAAAGTTAATATTACCTTGCAGCATACGGCAGTACGAGCTGAAGGAGCACACTGACATCAACATGAACAAAGTGTACAGCGGAGAGATTGGCCGCCTCAAGAGTTTCGAGGTCCAAAAGCCGTAAGTTGTGCAGCAGAGACTCTGTTCACCACCACTTTTGTAACCAACTGTTAAGTATATTTAAGCTTTATGAAGCTTTCTGCCCCCTAGTGGACTTAATTACCATAGTTCAAATAATGTATTCATTGAGTGATAGATCTTATAATTACTTCTGTCACTCTGTTCAGCCATTTGTAATTGCATTTTTTACATTATATTGTTACTCTTTTATTTCCTTTTAGACCCTTTGATTCGAAAAACCCTTTCCTGGCTCCAGTCACGCTCAACCGCAAACTTAACAAAGGTGGTGATAGACATCTCATGCACGTGGAACTGGACATAACAGGGTCTAAAATCAGGTGAGACTGATTGAATATCTCAAGTTGATTGCTTTAATAGCTTTTTCATACCCCTAGTGCTGTACAACTGGATGAAAAATGGTGATTCACATTGTGTTCTAAGGTTTTATAAATATTGGTCAAAGTCTCATTTTGTCACATTGTGTGTTTACAGATATGAGTCAGGAGACCACGTCGCTGTTTTCCCCACAAACGACTCTGCGCTGGTGAACAAGCTGGGACAAATCCTTGGAGTGGACCTTGATGTGGTTATCTCTCTCAACAACCTTGATGGTATGGCATTGAGAACGTTACGCACCTTGACTCTACTAGAGGTCCATCAAACCTTCCCAACAACACCTCCCTTCATATCTAGACTTTCAGTATTGGCTCACTTAATGCATGTGAAGTGGACAAAGTTATATGACTGCAATAACATCTTAGTGCGAGTTTCCTGTTGTTACGAAGGTCATCAGATGTACTTTGTAATTACATAATAATTGTTAAGGCAGCTCCTGTTAAGTTTTTATTAACATCACAGACTGGTATTCCAATTAAACATGAAATCGACACATTTACATGTTTAACATTGTTGAAACAAAATAAATTACCTGACGTCAGGGTGAGAGAAAAATGACGCGATAGTATATTTTGCCCTTGAATACACACATATTTTAAAATGTATTACACAGTTATGATTATCAGTTGACCATGAGAGGTGTTGAGATACTTCCAGATACCAATAAAAATATCTGTTTTATTGATGTTTCAGAGGAGTCCAACAAGAAGCACCCTTTCCCCTGCCCCACCACGTACCGCACAGCCCTCACTCACTACCTGGACATCACACACCCTCCTCGCACCAACGTCCTCTATGAGCTGGCACAGTACGCCTCTGATCCCAAAGACCAGGAGAATATGCGCAAGATGGCCTCTTCATCACCGGAGGGCAAGGTCAGTGATTGGTTCATTGCTTAAGATGATGAAATGACCCCAAAGTGAAACGTAGGCGAAACACAGCTGTAGTTACATCTCGTCCATCTCCCCTCTCACCGTCTGTTTGTTGCTGCTCTCCACAGGCACTCTACCAGAGTTGGGTGTTAGAAGCCAGTAGAAACATCCTCGCCATCCTGGAAGACATGCCCTCTTTGAAGCCTCCCGTTGACCACCTGTGTGAGCTGCTGCCTCGTCTCCAGGCTCGCTATTACTCCATCGCCTCCTCCTCAAAGGTAATTCCCTATGTCAGTTACCTAAAGCCCTTGAACACATGTACTGTAACTCTGGATTTATCTGGAGCTTTCCCTGAGGAGTTGTCTGTGTGAACACAAATGTCTACACTATTTGTCTTGGACTTTACCTTGCCAGCTCTAAAGTCCTAAATCCAGTCGACCCACCTGTGTGAATAGAGCAGACAATTGTGTTCTGTTCTGCGCTGTATGTGTGAACAAGCAAATGTCGACAATATCCTGATCTGATTCTCTGGATTTTGTCCAGACTTGATATGTGAAAGGGACTTAAAACAGAAAGAAAAACATCCTTTTTAACTTTGACAGACTTATTGTCATTTCTACAAATGGTCTTTGATTTGTTTTAACAAAGTTTGCAAATCCAGTGAGGTAGGGTTCGACCTATATACGATGAGAGAGTGCTTAAGAAGTACTTGGAATTTTACTCTAAAAAAGCTTTATGATCCTTGTATGGGAATTGCAGTCAAAGACACAAAAACATTGGTCAGATCTGAGAATTAAAGTAGAGGTCTGTTTGGCTCTCTCCTTCTGTAGGTTCACCCCAACAGCATCCACATCTGTGCTGTAGTGGTCGAGTACCAAACCAAGACTGGCCGCACCAATAAAGGAGTTGCCACCAACTGGTTGAAGAACAAACTGGTCACTGACAACGGCCACAAGTCTACCGTTCCCATGTACATCCGCAAGTCTCAGTTCCGCCTGCCCTTCAAAGCCACCAACCCAGTGATCATGGTCGGCCCTGGGACAGGAATCGCTCCCTTCATGGGCTTCATCCAGGAGAGGGGCTGGCTCAAAGAGCAAGGTACGTATAAACACTGTGCGCCAAAGTGTGTGTGGTTGTTTGTCTGACATTTCACTGCCTCAACGGGGATGGAAAAATGAGAGGAAAGACATTCAAATATGGTTGTTATTTCTGTCCTTGTGCCCACAAAATATATGGGAAAGCATTTAAGGGTTGATGGATACAAGTAATCAGTGCTTTGATCATCTTCATTTGATTATTTAGGCCTGTCATGATAACGACTTTTGTTGGACCCCCAAAAATATCCTCAAAATAATCGCAATAAACAATTTTATTGTCATCTGAAGAACTTTTATGCCACTGATAATGATAATATGATAGCATAATAATACATGTGCACCCTTTCAAACATCAGTGACCTTTTAATGTCTTAAGAATTTTTTTAGACATTGGAAACTGAAATGTGAAACAAATATCTTAAAATAATAAATAATAAAAACCCACACAACCACAACAATAAATAAAATGGCCTCTTGGAAAACGCATCAGAAGAGCCTGAATGGATAATCAGCACATACAAAATGGCAGATGTTCTGTTTTGTTTCCCTTTTTATAGGAAAGGAGGTTGGAGAGACAGTGATGTATTTTGGCTGCAGGCACAAGAACGAGGATTACATCTACCAGGAGGAGCTGGAGGAAGCAGAGAAGAATCAAGTTCTAACACAGCTTAATGTCGCCTTCTCTAGAGACCAGGAACAGAAGGTACGTCTGTCTTACCTCACTGCAAATTTGCTGGCTGTACATCAGTACATTTAGCTGTTGATCATATCTGGTAACAAAAATGTTAGTGAGATATTTAAAAACTGTTCTGGGACCATAACAAATTGAGATTAGACACTTTTTTGATATTCCCTGTTTATTGTGTGTGTGCCTTTAAACATATATATTTGAACAATGTTTTTTCTTTGTATTTTAAAAAATAAAGGTGTACGTGCAGCATATCCTAAAGAAGAATAAGGAGAACATCTGGAAGCTGATTCACTCAGAAAACGCTCATATCTATGTCTGCGGGTAAGTTTAAAAAATCACTTTAAATGTTTTTTTTATTTAAAAAGATTGATCCTCCACATGTAGTGGTCATGTTGTGAAAGAATTCTGGTCTAAGTTGCTGCATATTGTTACAATACACTTGAAATAGTGTTGCTTTTATCAAAATGACCATTTGATATCATAGAACGCCACATAATCTTTGGTGCTTTGGCACCTCCTAGTGGCATAGAGATTTGGAGCACACTGCCATCATTTCTGTACCAAAAGCAAATAATTCCACCATGTTTCAGGCGGACGGTATTGCCTGCTGATGATCTTGTCTTTTTCTTTTTCTTAAATGGCTATCTTTCCCAGACAAAAAATATCCACGAGTAAAAACACAAAAACAAAGATGAGCAGACACTTCAAATAATCTGTTTCCTGATTTCAGGGATGCAAGAAACATGGCTAAAGACGTGCAGACTGTCCTCTACGAGATAGCAGAAGAGCTGGGAAGCATGACGCGCACCCAGGCCACAGATTACATCAAGAAACTGATGACCAAGGGACGCTACTCACAAGATGTCTGGAGTTAAAGAGCGTCAGACTCGATCTCAGTCTCAGTACTCGTGTGGTGGTTTTAAATTTTCAATTTTTACTGTATGTCTTGTTTTGACAGGACTGAATATAAAAACATTAAACATGTGCTCATCGACCCTGGTTCATGAGAGCTACAGGTAGCACAATATCATGAGGCAAACCCTACCTCAGCAGGTTATGTTCATAAACCCATTCAGTCATTTTCTATGTGTACTGCATATATCTGGACCACCAGCCTGTGTCTGCTGGGGGTCCTCAGATGAGCCACAACAGTTGCCCCATCTGGTTTATAGAGACCTATCGAGTCTCTGATACAATGAATCATTTGTGTAATTTGCTGTTAGACTGCAGCTCCGGGTGCTTGGGGATTTGGCTTATTTTGCCAAGAGTCATTTCATATTGATTAGTTGATATTAACAATTTAATGAGCTTGTTTGGGCAGCTTCAAACTGCTGACAGCTCCAGGTATAAAATCCATCTGTTTTGGGACTCACTGCGCCCGACCTCTGGATGTACACACAGAATATTATCCACTGTGAACATGAAGAATTATATTGAAAATTCATGAAGCTCGTTCAGTTTCGTCTTGAGATGTTTGTAACTTCCTTTTTAATTGATTAACGGTTTGCAGACGAAGATTCAAGTAGGTGATATTGCATCATATGTGAAGTGAGTCTGAGGAACGTCAAATGTTCATGTTGCAGGGCGAACACTTTGAGAAGTGGTGCTTTTGGAAGTGCTTTAAAAACAATACATGTTTTACTAAAACATTGAAGCACTTCTGTGTGGAAAATGGTTGGCGTAATTGGTACAGATAACCTTTGTATTTTGACATGGGATTTTATGCCTCGTATGCATAAGTTTCTGTTCATCTTAATCAGTAACCTTTTCAGAGGCACGAAAAGTGATGCAAAAGGGGAAAACCTGACATTGTGTGCATTTGTACGTCCTATAAACGTCTGTCTTTAAACATGAAAATGAATCTGTAGCTATATTTGTAAAATGTAAAAACATGTGAAATGTTGGCCTTGAAACTAGATCTGCCCTCCCACATGGTGGCTGTTTATTTTATATATGCATCTAACAGCAGAGGATAATGAATTTTGGTTTGTTATGCGGTAGTAACACTTGGACGTAGACAACCATCTCTGTTTGATTGTTATCTTTATGTTTTGTTGTTGTATGCATCACGACATGGAGAAGATGTCCAGACATGTCAAAACAATTTGTGTGTCTGTCAGCATTCATCAGCCAGTGCTCATCTCAGTATTTCTGTGTGAATATGGGGAGTTATGAGGAGGTCAGTCAAACAGTTAAAGTACAGCCTGTGCCTTTTTAACACTGCCTTATGTACTAAGTTAACATTTAAACCCTGATTCTAACCGTTTCTTTCTTCCATGCATATATTTTGATAGAAAGTCACTTTACTCAGTACTGTCACTTTTTTGTCATTCCAATTGATGATGTAATTATTTGGTTTTATCAGGCATGTATTTTTTAATGAATAAAATTGGAATAATTAGTTGTGTTTATTACTTTGAACAATATTGGTTTTATTAAGAATATTCAACTTTATAAGGTTAATTTGCATTCAGTGGCAACCGACAGCTGCAAACTATGTGATACCTACATGTATTAACAGTAATGGAATGTAACTAAGAACATTTACTCAAGTACTAAACCCCAGATTATTCTTCTACTCCACCACTACTACTACTACTACTACACAACTTTAGTTACTAGTTACTTTTCAGTTTTCATTGCTGTGAGATTAAAATCACACAGGGCCACCGAGTATTTTAATTCAATCAGCAGCTGCTCCTGTCACGAGTGACTCATGGTAACCCTACCAGCAGCCTTCTCCGGGAAGCAGGTTTATTGACCTGTCCTGCTCTGGGTTAAAAAACTAAAATAATTAAAATAATAATTAAAAAAATAAATAATAATATGATGTTATTAATACTTGTCATAGCAAGAATACATGCAGGTTTAACTGATGATTTTGGAAGTAAGTGCCACAGCAAGTAAGACCCAGGGAGCGATATGCACAATGGCGACGTCAAGTCAGTTTTTAATTATATATATTTCAGAATCACGAATCGCAATTTGTGGGGCATTACAATCTGTAAGACTACAAAACTTCACCTGACTTTTCATCCACATGGAGGTGAGTAGATAACAACTGAATTTTCATTTTTGGGTGAATTTATCCTTTAAATCACCTCTAGGTTTCTGCCAGTAAAAAATACCTTAAAGCTTGTATAACTGCTTGAAACTGCCTAGATGAAGATATCATCAGATATGAAAATGAAAAAAAGATAATATTAATGCAACCTAATACTTAGTTAATCTGAAAAGGTACCTGTTTGAGCATAGTTAACCCATGTTGAATAAAGGTATTTGAGGACACGCGTTCATCATTACCACTATAAAACAGCGGGTGGCGACATTACATGTTAGCTTTGAATGCGAGCAGCCGGTTCGAACAGGAAGAAGAAGAAGCAGCAGAAGCAGCTGCACTGAGGGGAAGTGTGCGTGAAGTGCCGCAGTGTGTTCTGCTCAGTAAGGTGGCGCTGCGTAGATGTTAACCTGGGTTTTTATCAGCTAATCTGAAGAAACAGACTTCCTTGCTTTTTTTAAAAAAACTATATATATAGCGGCACAAAATGGCCACTGGTAAGTCAACATGTGTTTTAACAATGTACTGATTGTGGTTGCGTTGTACGTGTTAGGATGATGAAAAGTGGGTTAAATAGCATTGCGGCTAATTTAGCGGACAGCCGCGAGGCCAGAAGGTGGGTTCCGGCTATTTCATGGAACACAGCGCGTGTTTCCTTAGCGGGACCAAGTTGCCTTATCGGGTAGTCCAATAAATATGATTTAATAGTAGAGTCGGCGTTGTGTACATACTCTGCTGTAAATCTGAATCAACAATTGCGCCGTTCCGTCAGGATACGGACATATTTTGCAGAATGGGCAGGGCCTCGTCGCGGCTAGCTAACTTAGCCTAGGGTGTCTTTTTAGCATGAGCGTGAATGCGTCTTTGTTTATACCGATGCTATTGATTCCTAACTGAACGAGAAACAGTTTTACTCTATCTAAACTCATGTAGCTAAGCTCAAAGTTGGTAACATTTGTCTTCTAACAGTTTGTTTGAGGTACAACAGACAGCATTTAAATGCCAATTGTAGTTTCGTTTCAAGCTTTACCCCGAGCCGAGACGAAATTGACCGCCATTTTTAGAGGATTGGCGTGGTGACGGGCCTGTTTGCGTGAAGCTGCCCTACTTTAGTAATGCGCTCGTCTACTTTTGCCCTCAAGCTATTGTTGCATTATGAACTGGTTAGTCACCGTGTCTTGTAGGAGACGGTTTAGCAAACACTGTAGTTCACAACAATCCCTTTGTATTAATGCTGTCACATTGCTTTGTCTCTTTTTAGATTCAGGCTACGGTGGCTCACAAAGGTAATAAACAATCAGAAAACCTCACATACATTTCCTGTGTTTGTATTTGTTAGTCACAATGCACATTCTTATTCAACATAACACGTCTATCAGAAATGAGATGCATAACCTTTGGTTCTATCGAAGCTTAAAAGCAATGTATATTGTGTCTGTAGCTATGGGTCGTATGGCGGTCAGCAGAGTGGACAGGTAAGACTCTTCCTCAGATTAATCCACACCTGTTAGTTGTAGGCATTGGTGTTAACGTGACTAACCAGTTTTTTTGTTCCACAGGCATACGGTCAAGGTAATGGCGGTGGCACTTATGGGGGACAGAGTTACAGCGGCTATGGACAGCCAGGTGTGACAAGCTTTATAGTATATGTCTGTTTTCTAAAAGACATTAGCAGAACAACAGTGGTAGGGTAAACCACTGAACACTCCATCAACACCTCTTTAGTTTGTTGAATCCTCACACCAATTGAAATCTTTCTTAGGCAAATTTATATCTGAGATTATTGCCCCAAAAGGAGATTTCAATTTTTGATCAATTTTAATTTTTGTTACATTTATATTATTGACATTGCAAGGGACCCCTACATCTAGAGTGATTTGATGGTCATAATTGAGATAACAGTATCCAATCACAAGAGGATATTGTGGATCAGATCGCTACATTTGAATAAAACACACCCCCATAGAAAAGTCAGTCAAGTTTTGTTTCAGTTTAGTAAGATTACTTTTCTTTTATCATAGAGTAAAAGGGTATGGAATTAGGCCAAGACTTTGTGATTTGTTTAATTTTGTTCTCTTTGTCTTTGACAGATGGTTATAGTCAGCCTCAGCCACAGAGCTACGATAACTACAGTGGACAGGAATCAGCTGGGTAAGACGTTATTCATGCTGTCAATATAACAATATATAAACAAGAAATAAAAGAGAGGTTCATAAACAAGAACTTTGGCTGTTAATTCCTCCAAACGGCACAGCTATGTCCCCAGACCTGCCAACCTGAATGCATTTTGCCTAGCATATACACATTTTAACACCTTAGTGTGGTGGACTGTTTTTTCACTCTTGAGTGTTCAAATAGCCTTTCTCATGGCAAGAAGCCACAGCAGTGTGACTGATGTCTGACTTCTGAGATAATGTGTATATTGACATTGCTTTTGTAAACAGTATTGTGTTACTACTCTAGAAATGATATTTGGTTATATTTAAAATGCAGAGAAACTTTAAGCCTTTTTATTTGTATTTATATATTTTTCTGCTTCTCCCCATCCTCCCGGGACAAGCCCTGAAACTCTTGTTGAATAGTTTCATCCTGCACATTACGTGATTGCCACAAATTCTGCATTTTAGCTTAGCATTGACCAGTGCAACTCGACACAAGTTTACACCTATTCTTGTTTTTACATTACCTTTCCATGTAATTTTGCCACTTCAAGGTATGGGGACAAGCCGACTTACCCACCGCAAGGTTCCTATGGTGGCCAGGGTCAAGGAGGAGACAGTTATGGACAGCAAAGCTCATATGGTAGCCAGGGACAAAGTGGTGGTGGTGGTGGCGGTGGCGGCAGCGGCTATGGAAGATGGAGTGAAGGTACAAATAACTGGATTAAAGTTCCAGATAGAGACAACATCTGCATTCTTAAAGTGTATACATATGTGACAAGTTTTTTTTTTACTGATGCGTATTTACTCAAATCTTGTTTTACACCAGGTGAAAGTGGTGGTCAGGGTGGAAGGTTTGGACGTGACCAAGGCGACCGCTCAGAAGGAGGGGGCTACAGAGGGCGAGGCCGTGGCGGCGGCAGCAGCAGCTATGACCGTGGCAGTGGTGGATACGACCGCAGTGGTGGATACGACCGCAGTGGTGGATATGACCGTGGCGGAAGAGGAGGACCTCCTGGTATGGGGTAAGTTGCATAGTGCCACTGCCCCGAAGGTACCTCTATACACTGAAATATGAGACATGACTTGTTGCCACTGAACACATCATCACTCATAAAACTACAAACCATCCACAAAGATGATTTTCACCACTCATCTGCTTTGTGCTCCAGATCCTCAAACTGTGGTAGTTTTTTTCTTTCTTTTCTTCAAAACCTGATCCATCAAAAGTTATCACGGATCACGTAGGTAATATTCACCACCCTCTGCAATGTCCTCCAGGTACCTGAACCTTGTGAGATTTTTGTTTTTGTTCCCAAAACCTGAATGACTTGGAAGATTTTACACAAGAGACATGCTGGTGTTAATTGCACATTGCTGTTGAGATCAAATGATGGGTATTCACACACAAGTGCTGACTTAGTAGAGGTTAGAGTTGAGATCTTTGACCCACTGAGGATCTATTTGCTATCATTGGGGTCCGATGAAAAGAAATGGAGACTGAACAAGCCTGCCCAAAAAGGAGCCGTTAAAACACCAGCGACCTGGTCGTGCAACCGTATTATCCCAGAATCTGGGACAGGTTTTATCAACTCTGCAAAGCAGTCGACTATTTGTCCATAAACCAGGAAGGGACACCTTGTGTCGTTTTTTTTTTTTTTTTTAATATAGGTTGGACACTATTTACTGAAATGTAAAAGTATTGCAAAGATGAGCTCTACTTGAGCAGATGTTTCTGTTAGGACAAAAATGCTGCGGTGCACCATTAAGACCGACTGAAGTGCTTTCTTACGCATGGTAAAACTTGTGCTCCATATTGACACATACCATGATAAACCACCTTTTTGCTTTTGTAAATGGGCCCACCCCCCTTTTTTGTAGAACCTGCAAAAGGAGAAAGTTACCTTAATTTCTGAAAAGAGCAAAAAATGCCTTGCCTTGAATTTTGAAGGTTTTTTTTCTTTCTTTTTTTTTTCTAGGCAGCGTTTGGTTAGATCCTAAAGTCCCATGTGATGTCAACTGGCACAACAATGCCTTGTTAACGATCCATTTATTGTACATGTTGTATATCCTGAAAACATTTTAAATTAGTTTCATTCAGAGAAGTGCTTTTTTGTTATTTGATCTTAAATCAAACAGAATGGGGGACTTTTGCTGTGGTTTTTATATTTTTATCAAAGCTAAATCTCCAGCAGCCATACTTTTATTTGACCAGAAACTCAGTTTTGGTGTTTCTTGTGCTCTGAGGACCACAGAAAGGTATTTGAACAATGGAAACTCCGCTAAAACGATGTCCTTAGACCTGGAGCCTACATCTTCAGCTGCTTCACATTCAACAGGTTTCATTCAAGTGTTGTATATTTGACAATGGCGAACATATGTGTTGTGTTAACATGGATCTACATTTCATACTACAGGTATTCAGAGAGATTGAGCTAAAACTTGGACCTCAGTTAAAGGATCTCATAAACGCACTCAGTGGATTGCTTATCAGTTGCTACACCCCTTCACACCAATTTGGCCTCATGTTTTTAAAAATACAAATTCAGCTGGTGTTCCAGCGATTGGTATCTAATCTGGTCTCGTAAAAGGCAAGTCAATTCTAAACAAATTCTTTGTAAATGGTGACCCAGTGACATGTAATAATTGTCTTCACTCGTCTGCCTGATTGTTCAGTCAGAGCTGCCTAGTCGTCTGTTCATTGATCTCTTAATGTCAAAGACTAACGCATTCCTCGTGTGAGACATTTCCACCATAGTCGCACACCCTGGGAGGAGTGCATACTGATGGGGATGTAGGGGAGCTTTGAGCTCTCAGTTGGGACAAAGGAAAAGCCATCATATCTCCAATTTTTCCTCTGCAGAGGTGGTGACCGTGGTGGCTACAAAAATTACGGTGGTAAGTGACGAGCATCAGAACTGTGTCGGTGGGGGAGTTAGCAAAAAGAAAAGGGGGATTAAAAAAAACTCAGTGAATGCCACCAGTTTCATGTCCAAATCCCAAGGGACTCCACCTATTATTCTTAGCAGGAATTCTCATAAATGACTTCAGATATGGTAAAGAACATGGAGCCTGAGATGTAAAATAATGGTATTGTTGCATGAAGACAAGGGCTGATTGTATATGACAGAGGTGTTCCCAGGACGAAGAAGGAAAACTTTCTAAAAACGGGAGACATTTTGGTGGTTTTCATTTCTGGTGTAAGCTCAAAAGAAAACAGAACAATTCTGTTCTTGTTGCAAGGTGTTGGTATGTGGCGCAACGGTATAAAAACACCCATCAGAGAGCTGTAAACATGGACATTTATTTAATTTTCTTTATCATTATGCATTGATAGGAATGAAGTTAAAATGATTGTGTGACACAGTGTGGACAGTTTCCAGACTTCTTCCTCAAGTGTTATTTTCCATCCTCTCCTCTGTTTTACAGGATCTCGAGACTACGGCTCAAGGGATGAACCAGGTAAACGTGTCTGTGATCATTACGTGATTAAATAACTTATTTTTGTTCATCTTCTGACTGTGATGGACACAGTAAGTGAATGGTCTCCATATACACAGCTTAGAAATAAAATAGAAGACTTAAATCACACATCAGATCTTGTTGAACAATAAATATAAATCAACATCTTTTACTGATGTACATTGTAGTGGAGAAGAAAAACATCTACTCACTGAGGGTGGAATTAAAAATTGCATGGAAATCAAAGTTAATAGTTGAAATCACAGGCTGATCCAAGTTGCGTGAATTTTATCATGGCAACTCATAATACTCAGTAGAGTATATATGCAATCCCGACAATGTCTGGGCCTTCTTCTGGTTAGTTGACGGATGGTGTCCTGGGGGGGATCTCCTCCCATACCTAGATCAGGGCATCAGTGAGATCCTGGACAGTCTGTGGCCACACTTGGCTGCGCCGGATGCAACAATCCATAAAGTCCCATAGGTGTTCAGTTGGATTTAGGTCAGGGGAACGAGAGAGCCTGTCGATGGCTATAATGCCTTCGTCAGGATATAAGGTCTGACTAACGCTTTGAGGTGACCCACCGCCTAACTGGTCATGTTGGATGATGTTACAGGCAGCATAACTGGTTTGACGTTCACCATGGCGTCTCTAGATTCTTTTAACAGCTTTACCTGTGCAACCTGATTAGGCTGCAGGGACTGCCTCATGCCAGTTGTGACAAGGACACTAGGAGAACACAAAACTAGAGCGTTATCAGTCAGGAAAGATGAAGAAAGGGCAATTGTCTGTGGCTACCACATGAAAAAACCCTTTCCTTATGTCTTTGTCTTGCTTTTGCCTCCTCATTGCACCAACTCAGGTGAAATTGATTCACAATCACTTCCTTAACGGACAGATTGATATATCTGAAGTTTAGCTGACTTGGTGTCATACTGTGACGATTTACGTGTTCACTTAATTTATTTGAGTAGTGTATAATCATTGCTCACGTCTTCTCTGCGTTTATCTTCTTCACAGGTGGTGAGCAGGACAACTCTGACAACAACACCATTTTTGTCCAGGGACTGGGAGAGGAAGCCACAGTACAGGAAGTCGGCGACTACTTCAAGCAAATTGGTATTATCAAGGTACTGAATGACTCTAGTTTGTTACTTGAATGTGATATTTTAGTTTTTAAGCTAATCAATGACAGATTGTTTGTTTTGTTTTTTTCATGAAAACCAGTTGCTTAATACTACTTTTGCTAAATTTTATACTTTCATTTTGTACTTTTAGTTAAACAAGAAGACTGGCCTGCCAATGATCAACATCTACTCTGACAAGGCCACTGGTCGGCCAAAGGGAGAAGCTACAGTGTCGTTTGATGACCCACCTTCTGCCAAAGCTGCTATTGATTGGTTTGATGGTAGGAGCACTGGATGATCTTTGTAATTCTCTTATCACACTCCCATATCATTCATTGTCCCTGTAACAGCTTTGTTGTCTTGTCATTTCAGGAAAGGAGTTCAATGGCAAACCAATCAAAGTATCATTTGCCACCCGCAGAGCTGAGTTCACACAGCGAGGAGGTGGCATTGGAGGAGGAGGAGGAGGAGGAAGGGGTGGACGAGGAGGTGGGTGTCATCCAACTGAGCTGTACAAAATATCTAGGTTTGAAATAAATTGAAGTGTTCGTATCAATGCAGTGAAGTTATTGACCAGTTGTTTTTCCATTAGGTTTCAGAGGTCGTGGTGGTGGTGGAGGCCCCAACTTTGACATTAAGGGAGGAGACTGGCCCTGTCCCAACAGGTTTGTCTAAAAATATTTTATGTAATTTTCAAGATATTCATTTTTTTTTTTTTTTTTTTTTTTTTTTTAT
>OMLP01001038.1:17224-27644 GCA_900302685.1 Spondyliosoma cantharus | reverse complement strand
TTTATAAATGGGAGATGGCTCTCATTTTGCTTCAGTTGTGAAGTTTGTGTATAATATACCCTTCTGATTTCTGTCCTCAGCTCTTGTGGCAACATGAATTTTGCACGACGACAAGAGTGTAACAAGTGTGGTGCACCCAAACCAGGAGATGCAGGAGGATTTGGAGGTGGAGGAGGTGAGTGCTTTGATTTGATGCCAGTGCTGGCGAAAACGGAAAAAACACTTGAGACTGTAAACAAAAAATTCCCGAAGAAAAGCTGCTCATAATTGTAGGCAGTTTGTGGATATCTTCTTGTCTTACTGACTTTGTTGTGATTTTGTTTGCAGATCGTGGAAGCAGAGGTGGTTATGGTGGTGACAGAGGTGGTGGCTTCAGAGGACGTGGAGGAGGTTTCCGTGGGGGAGACCGTGGCGGCTACGGAGGTGGTGGTGGTGGCGGCGGCGGCGGAGGATTCGGAGGTGGCTACAAAATGGGAGGACGGTATGTTCATTTAGTTCTGGCACTATATACATTTTCCACAGACTGACCTATGATCTGTGTCTTTGCTGATGTAGTTTTATCATATGGCCAGAAGAGGGTGTAGCCTGCCTGAGATTAGTCAACAATATCTGTAACTGTAACAAATGCTGTGTCCCACTGTCTTACTACATACTGTTTTAAGTGTACTATATTCCAATCTTTATGGTACATTGTCTTTGCATGAAGTTTACAACAACCAATGTACAGTTTTAAACTGATAGCACATTATACAACACTAATGCAGTTGGATATTAAAGACACGGTTTATTAAACGTGAAGACACAGCAGAGGATGTACCTTGATGTTTTGCTTTGTGGAGAAATTGTGTTCATCACCAGCACACTTTAATGGTTTTTATTTGAATACTAATTGATACGGTTTTACTTAATTTGGCCACTTGTCTAGTGTGAATTTGGTACATATTTAATTCCAAATTGTCCCTGCCTATTATGCTGTGAAGTCTGTCTAGTGTCTAAATATTCATGCTACACCCTCCACTTGGAGTTTTTATTCCTTGTCCTGGTCTTGGGTATTTAAATTTTTTGATATATTACTACTCGCTGAAGGTGAATTGCCGCATTAAAGGACGATCTGCTCGAAAGTAAATGTATCCATTTACAGAGGGTAAAGCAGAGGGTGAAGGAGACACGTTGACGCCATATTTCACCCTCGTCTTCCTCGTTATCGCAGCGGTTGATTCAATGACGACAGAGGATGTTGGTCTTTTGCTAACAGAACATCTTTGTCTTCTCCCCTCAGAGGTGACCGCAGAGACGACAGAAGAGACCGGCCATACTAAGTGTCTAGCAGATGGAATCCATTCCAGCCCTGGAGTTCTCCATGGAGGGAGTGTTTAGTTTGGGCGGAAGAGGACACAGATCAGACATTCTGATCTGTGTACCTTTTCTATATCCCGACTATTACTGCTCATCTGCGAGAGAGGGGAACGATGTGTTGAGATACTGTGACAGGACTTTGGGGCTGATTGGCATGTGGTCATATGTTTGTTTTGGGGTTTATTTTTTGTTTCATTTCTTTGTACATCTTTTTAATTTTCCTCAGATTCTAGGTGCAGATGTTTTGTCAGGTAGATGCGTACCATTGTTTTGTATGAACGGAAATGTTTTACTTGGGTTCCTTTTTTTTTTTTTTTTCTTTCCAAAATGATATTAAAAACTGTGATCTTTTCTCTGTGCTTTGTGTGGGTTCATAAACATAATTTGCAACACATGAGACCGTTTTACTAGCTCTGACATTACAAACTATATTATATTTGACATACATCTGGAGTCGTTGCGGGCGGGCAGTGGGCGCTGCCGGCCCGCCCACTGTTTTACTCCCGCGGGTTGAATAGGCTCCGGCACTCCTCTCATGGATGGAGACTTCAGGCGAGCAGCAGCATGCTCTCCCTCACTGACAGCCAGCAAAACCAACAATGGAGAAAATACTAGGAGCTGAACTGAAATGCGCCACGCAGGGAGCGACGTGCTGGTAGCGTAGTCGTTCCGCAATGAGCCGCCGACCTCCGGACCGGCGTGGTGCTGGACGGGACATGAGGGCAGCCTGGATCTTGACTATGAGCGTCCTCATCACCGCCCGGACCGCCGGAGGATCACCGCTGGTCATGGAGCCAGAGGTACACTGCGGTCCGAGACCAGCCACTTTATTTAGACTGACAGATGTGTGAATAAAATAATGTAAACCGCTGATATGCTAACTTTAACCCAAATGTTTAGTTTGCAGTCAGGGAGACGCAGGCTCCCTTTGGCAACCTTCAAAACATACTTGTATTTACTTACTGACTTGTACTGATTTACATTTAGGGCACTAATTCAATGACTTTGACTTATAAACATGGTTTTAAAGTCTGTTTGAGACCTAAATACAAAAGACTTTCACGTCTTTAGTCTAATTGACTACGCACATAAGCCAGGTCACTCTGTAATACAACATATTGCACATTTTATTCTGTGCATGACTTCAGATTGTCAAAAATATCGTTTTTCCATGCAAAGCCCTTGTTACATTGAAAATAAGCTTTGTGCTCATGTACATGAGCTGTTCTGTCACCATCACATGTACAAGATCACTTTATGGTGAAGGGTATGGTTGCCATTTTCTTACTTTACTATATAGTGAGTTTCAATTATGTCAGGTGTGGTGGTGATTTTGCAATTATTTACAATTCTGTACATAGACCCAGGGTCAGCAGGGCCCCAAATGTAAAAAAAAAAAATAAATCTTGAGTTATGTCACCTTCAATGACAAGTCTATGCGAAGGATGAATTTTCCTTCAGACTGTCAAATTAATTTTGTCTTAAATATATTTCTAACCAATGGAGATGTTAAATGTCTTGAGAGCCAATGTGTTAAAGTTAATGTGACACATTCCATAGCTGCCTGTACACCATAGTGACATGAAAGGAGACCAAACCCACTTTTAAAATAATAGTTGAGCCCCATTGTCTTTTTAAGATTTTTACAAACAAGTCACCCCTCTGTGGCTTAAACAGTACCACTTTAATTTGACAGCTGTCTTTGGTGGCCACACATTAAAGCTGTAAGACCATACCAACATCATGCCATTACATGTGTTTCCACAGCTCCCCTCTTCCATAAAACAAAGCCTCCTGGCATGTTTCAATAGGACAAAGGGACAACTTGGTTGCACATTCCTGTTAGCCAAAAGCACATCTGTCATCTCACCAATTTTAATTTCCATCCCACCATCACCACATCTGTAATCATAGCTGCGCCTGCTGTCGTCTGAACATGAAACCTACACACACACACACACACGGAGGGCTGTGATTGAGAGATCCTAATATTAAACCATCAACTGGGCGAATCCCAAACCACAGCTGGAGTCATCAACGCTGTTGGTTCTTTTTTTTTTTACTATATTTTATAGGCGTTAACCTTCAGAACTGTTCTCAGCTTGCATGTTTTGCATGAAGTGCTTATCTCTTATATTACATTTTCATGGACATGCTTGAGGCTTCGCTCTCTTATGGGTGGTCTCAATCTACACATCTTCAGCCTCCAGCAGCTACATGGAACATTATCTTTACACTTTTATGATTTCTTTTCTGTTCCCTCAAGGGGATGTATGTCTCTCTGGGGATTTACCACAGCGTGTTCTTACAAAAAGTGAGATTGTAGGTGTGTAAAATAAACTACAATCCCCAAAAAGAGTCACCTTATCTTTAAAATATGGGCACTAGGAGGAAATAATGATCTGTTTTCTGATGTGTTTTATTGGAGTGTTTCTGAAACAGTGTTAACAACTTTTATAACAATTGCAGGTTTTTCTGGAAAAGTACGGCTACCTCCACGCAGACAACCACATCCACAGTACAGCAGAGATGCAGTCAGCTATCTGGTAGGTGCTGGAGCTGCTCTTCAACTATTGAGGCTTAAAAATTATTGAAGCCAAAGAGCCCGAGAACCATGTTATCAGTGTTGAAATCACAATCGTTCATCAGACGTCCTTCAACTGATGTGGTGTGAGAGAACAAAGGTGATGTGTTGTTTTTATCCACACTTTGATCAGAATTAGCGGGTTGTGTTCATCGGGGGGGAAGGGAAGGGAAGGGAAGGGTGAGCCCCCGGGGCTGAACGTGAGTGCAGGGCAGTAAAACATACCCTCACCTCCTGAACCCTCTCTGAACCACCCAGGAATTTGAAGAACCTCACCCTCTGGCCCGTATACTGACTCTACTGTAATGATGCCGATTGAAAAAGCTTTGTTTGGACCGATTGTTAGATAGTTGTTCATCTCATTCCATGTGCTATCACATCACACTGGTGTTAATTAATGTCAACCATCTCTGCATCCCTGTGAAATGATAAATGGTTGACACTACCCATCAGTCTGTCCGTCCACTCTCTCCGTATGCATTTTGAAAAGCCAAACATCTGTTCAGCAACGGCATCATGCAGACATGTCCTCCCTCCCTCTGCAGCGACTTCCAGTGGTTGTCCCGACTTCCTGTCACAGGTGAGCTGGACGGCGCCACCCTGAGACAGATGTTGGAGCCTCGCTGCGGAGTGTCGGATGAGGGCAGCCAGCAGATCTGGGCTCAGAGGGTGAGCGCCATCTTCACTGGAAAGAGGCGAGCACAGCGACGCAGGAGGCGCTCTGCTGGACAAGGTACTGTGTGTACGCCATGTTTGCATGTGTGTTTCTACAGTGGAGACCTCACTAAGCTGTGATATCTATTCATTGCCTTGTATGTGTCCTGTGGTCACGAAGAGCCGGCTGTTAACTGGGAGTGTCCACCTCTGTAAACTAAAGCACTAAATAGACGTGAGGGGTGTAATTAAAGCTGGTGGGGCGTCTGATGATGCACGCGTCAGACGGGATGATTCCTGCTTTTAGATGCAATTAGACAGGTCCATGTATCCTGTTCGTCATCCCTAATGGGTGAAAACCTAAACTTCAGTTCTGAAGAATAACATTCTTTCAGTTTAGTTAAGGAGTTACAGTCTGCTCTGTGGGTTGAGAAAGTTTAAGAATCCCTTGCGAAGACCTCTTAACCCTTTTGTTTTTTTTCTCATTTTGTTAAAATGACTTAGGAGGTTTGTGGATCACAGCAGTTTCCTCTTCTTCAGGTCTGTATCCCCACAAATGCTGCAGTTTCCCTTTAAGATAATTATTGCGGCTCTTGTTGGAGATTATCCTAATTTTCTGCTTTAGACGCAGTAATAACTGCATTCATCAGTGAGCAGGTCGCTGCAATTTGAACCGGATAAAGACTACAGGATTTGAAGTGTTTAACGGTGCAGCTGAGCAGCCACGTTTCTTGCAGACTGCATGAAGTAATTGAGCACAAACATCCTTCCCTCCTGGCTTAGGAGGTGCTTTACAGAAAATCCTCGAGAATTACCTTGAGGTGTAATTTCTCCTCTCTTTTAAACACGTGTGGAAGACATCGAGTGGAGCAAAATCTTTTAACCTGCATGGATTTTTCATTTAGCCTACATGTGATATTATGTCATGAGATGACCCTCTCACACCAGGGTCTTCATTATGGGTTGATGAAACTAAATGGATCAGGGAATCAGTGGATTTCAATTTCCTTTCATGGCTCTGAAATGTTCGGGGTGAAATGCGTGTTTGTGTCTTTGACTACTTATGTTCCTACTGTCTCTGCTGCTGTCATTCCTCTTTGTGAATGAGCAGCAGCAGCCCGGTGCCTCCAGCCTCATGATGTGTGAAGCCTGTGCATTCCTTCCTGTCACTGACGCCGTTGGCTAATGTTCAGGGAATGCAGCGGTGGCTGATGTTTGCCACTGCCTCTTCGTGTCAGTACCTGACATGTTCCCTTCTGGTAAACACATCCACAACTGACTGACTGGATTACGTTGTTTGCCAGGCTGGCTGCCTGTCTCAACGGCCAGATATCTTCACTGGCTAAATGAGCGAATATGTTGCTGAGTGACTGAGTGTGTGGATGGATTACAGCCTGGCCTTGATGAAGAAAACAACTCTGTCATTATTCAAGTCCCAGACATGACTCATGTGACAGGTAGCTGTATTATTACACAAAGAGCAGCTACATGTACACCCTCAGGCCAAACCTCTTATATCCACTGATCATATCCACTGATGTAGTTGAGCAATGCAGTGACTTACTGTAGCTGCGAGTAGCAGCATAGTGAGGCTGTGTAACCACCGCCTTGTTCTCAAACATGAGTTTGCTTTATCACACTGTGGCAGCAGATATGTTTCTGCCTGTGACCTGGAGAAGGTTTACTGGCAGAGTTGTATGTGTGGATAGAGCAGAAACATTTGATTTGAAGCCTCAGTTGTGGACAGCCCTTGTTTTTAACCTCGGTAGTGCTGGTGCTGGTCATTCAGTCCACCACTTTGGTCCAGACTAAAGTATCTCAACTCTCACTGGATTAAGAGAAAGACAATTATTTATACTGACATCTATTGAACCCAAAGAATAAATTCTGACTGAAGTTTGTGATTCCTGAGGTTTCCTCTAGCACAATTAAGTTCACATTTGTGGTTGTAAATACATTTGTTTGACACTGACTGTTATTCGGTTTGATTCAGTGAGATATTCATGTCTCCCGGCAGTGTTGGGCAATGTTACTTTTAAAAGTAACTTGTTAAATTACAACCAAGTATAAGTGCCATTATAAAGTAGCTTGTTACTTACAGCATTGTAAACTCAAAACAAGTGTCGGCAGTATTGATATTTCCAGTGGAAGTCTCTCCATCCCCTGTAGTTCACCTCTTTTCTGTACAGTTAAGATACGTGCCAGCCGAGCCATCCGTGACTTCAACTTAATGCGTAACTCTTTGAACGGTTTGTCCTTGACAGCTGACGCTAGCTACCAAAACCAGCCTGCAGGCCACATCAACATGCGGACGAGTCAGTCTGTTTATTCGCGCTCAGCTGTGGTGTGATGTGATTTTGTTTAGCATGAACATGGCTGCCTCTTAACGTCATGGAAACTGAAAACAGACCTTGACTTGTGGTTGAATCTGATGGTCGTTCCCACTGATATTTACAGAGCTGACATTCCACCACCCTGCAACAAGATAAGCCCTGTAAGTGTGATAGGTGACTGTGTGTGTGTGTGTTTCAGAGGTGTTCAGTCATGGATCTGTGCCTTGCCCATGGACACTGTTGGAAACATTTAACAAAAAAAAAACATAGACCTACCTGCAAAAAACACTAGTTTTAAACTGTTTCAGCAGAATGTAGTTGTTGTAGTTTAGCTCAGCTCATCGATAGCTATATCCATCGATCAGATGATTGACAGAATAAGTGATTATCTTATCTTTAATTTACGATATGGGAAATTTTGAGTTCCATTTTTTTTTTTTAAATGAGCAACCGTACTTAAATAATCCCAAATGTTTCCTACAATGTTCAAACCCAGAAAAATACATAAAGTAACTCAAGGCGATGTGGTTAGAAGCGCAAGTTAGCATCCTAAAATGCTAACATTGTGAATCTGGTAAACATAAACTGGTTGGCACTGAATGAGTCTGTTGGCTTCAAACAGCCTCAGAGTTAACACCAGTAACAAACCGAATCTCTCTGCACCTCCGCAAACAATAACTTTGTCTATCAGATGATCTCAGTCACTTCCTAATGACTGTGATAACCCGCCCACCCCACACTGCTGCTATACAGGGCATCATGGTAATTGCTTCCATAAGGGAAGTCGGGGAATGTCTTGTGTATCTGACTTCCTGGCTTCTTTGCCGTCCTCGGGGAGCTCCTACACTGCAGAGGGCCGGGAACGGAGAGAAGGCGCTGGAGTTGTACTGATAATACAGATCTACACACAACAAGTCCGGTGGATATTGTTCAACTGGAGAACTGGGAAAACAAGGCAGTGCGTTCAAGTGTCCCACTACTGAATCAGACTTTCACAGGAAAAAGGCAGTGACATCGCATCTCACCTTCTTGAATCCTATTTTTAATTGTGTTTTGGGATCTTTCTGTCTAATATTTCTGTGGAACATTGCATGAAAAATGCTACGGATCAAGTTTACACAACTCTCACGTTTACGCCAAGACGTGCGTTGTGTTGCTGCTGAAGCACAACTTCTGTTTGTGTGTTTACACAAACAAAAACATACACTGATGTTGTTGCCAGACTCATGTCTTAATGGCTCCAGATATTATCCAGATATTTCCCTGTCTCCAGGGCGCTATTCAGTTCACGGTATGTAGTGCATACCTCTGGTTTATCGTCCTCATCTTTCACATGACGCTGACTGCTGTATATCATTTAGCCGAGCACAAATGGCATCAGAATAACTCGAGGGGTTCTCAAGCCTGGCTGCCTCAGTCCTCTGTGTGTGATTGAGCAGAGGTGTAATGCAGACCTCCCACTCACATTTGGCCTACACATCGGGGGGCAAACATACGTCGGCCACGTCTTTAAATATTTTGACAACTGTAAGTGCGCTTGAGTTATTTTGCCACTTTCTAGCTAATCCTCATGTATGTGTAAATGCATAAAGGCCTTGTGGCGAGTCATTTTAAGTGCAGCACCCAGTGAATCTGATTCTGATTCTCACCATCTCAAGCCCCTCTTACCAATACAAGCACAAATACTTTTAAACATCAGGGCCCTCATTTTGTTAGAGTTACTACCACAGCACTGTGTCGGTGTGTCCGAAGGCTCCAAACCAAAAGACTGCAGTACGAACAAAAAAGCTGAAGAAATTAACTGCATTTTGATGCGTCTATAACATGTAACATTGTCAATAAAATAAGAGAGAGGCCAAAGATTTTAAAGGTGCAATTTGTAAGATATGGACAACATTTTGGTTCAAAACAGTGGCATTTTTTTTAAAAAAAGAACCAATATTCTCAACAGAAGGTGAAGAAACAACAGTGTGGACATTTTGTCAGACATTTCTGTATTGTGTTGCAGAGATGTCAACTGAAGTTAGCATGCTAACCAGCTAGCCCCAGCACGTCCTGTCTCCTGATAACACTTTGTACCACAAGAGTCAATAGTCTGATAGTATAGCCCCCCCGTAGTTTCAGCAGTGAAATGTGTATGAGCTGCGAGCTTGCTACATTTAACAAGCTCAGTTAACTTTGTAGGCTAACAAGTAAACAAAATATCCACCTGTTTCCCTTAATAAACAGGAAAAATTCAACCGGACACCTTCTTTATCCAAGATTCTCTCTTTCACCAAACCAAGACGAGCTTAACTGCCTCGTTAATTCATTGTAAAAACACACTCGATGCGGCTTACAGAGCTAACTAGCTAACGTCATGGCATCATCCAGAAATGTTTGGTTTTCACAGAGATCGGTCAGATGATTATTACAGCAAACTCTACGCTCAACTCTTAATAAAATTCCTCCCTGAGTTGTTCTGATTCTGACATCCATATTATAAATTTGTCCTACACAGCCTGAAATGCTGGAATCAGTATCAGTGAGTTCACAATCCTATGCAGCTTCAAGCAGACTCAGCACATCCCCACAAAAATTTTAACACACTGATATCTGAATCGTTATCGGTGTCTTGAAGGAAAAAATGGTATTGTAACAACTTCTTTTCTTCTTTTCATCTTGTCTTCTAGTTTAAAATACATTTGACAACTTCACCCAGTCAGAGCAGGCCTGCGTGCGTACTCTCCAGTTGCCTCTCCCTGAAGGTTCATCTAATGACTGTTTCCTGCGAGGCAGCCTCTCTGTCTGCATGTTGTGAATGTGTTCTGCACGGTTGAGAGCTTTTTCGTGTGCCGTTTGCTGTTGTGTTTGCTCCGTGTCCAGATTGCTGCTTTGGTTAATCCTGTGTATATATTGAAAAGATTAACGTGGAGTAAATTAAAGAACGGCTGAACACGACTCCCCCTTCACTCTATCCCCGAACAAATGTGTGATTCTGAAGTTTGCGACATATGTAATTACGTCTAAGCTGAGAAACCACAGACACATGAAGAAGTAAACTGTTTAGTCAAGCGAAGCACTAAGAGTGCTTGTTAGTTTATCCAGCTGTGAGCGAACATGGGTTTCATTTTGGCTCTTTCTGGATGTGGAGAGGTTCTACTTCAAAACGTGACGTCTGAACGTAGGATGTCTCACATTCATATTTATAATACAGATATGCAAGATGTAAATACATGGCTGCTCTAGTAGTTAATAATAATGATGAAAAATGTCAAAATTTCAAATTTCAAAGACAAAAGAAATACCAGGCATGAATAAAAACAAATCTGTGAACATATTGCGACATATTTTACCTTTTTATGCTCTTTTGATTTTGTTTGTTCTTAGTCATTATTTTCAGTCGTTGTTCTTAACTGTTGGTCTCAATCACTGCCTGTAGTGGCTCTTTGTCTATGTCTGTTTTGTTGTTAGTTTTACAGTGATTTAAATATTGTGTTGTATTACTCAAAAG
>OMLP01001038.1:0-17204 GCA_900302685.1 Spondyliosoma cantharus | reverse complement strand
AGCCACTATAGTCCTATACACAGTACATTGCATGGATTGCATGTTAAGTAGATGTAATAGTGCCTACATGTGTTGTCCCTGTAAAATAAACTGATAAATAAGTAAACACTACTCCAGTGCCCACGTTCAGGGTAATGAGGGAACATGTCATGCAGTGCTTTCATATTGTTTGAAGGCTTTGTATCAGTTTGGCTCACCTGAGCTAGCAGCCAGCAGATGGTATGCTCCTGTCTTTGAACCGCTCAGGGTTTTTTTGTCTGTGTCTTATTAACATTTTTGTTGATACACGCCACATTTTTGGCATGGATTCCCGCCAACAGCTCTGTTTTTGTAAGATGTCCAGTGCCAACCAACATTTACTACTCTCCATGTGGTGAGCAGCGCTAGATGTAAAACTAAACAAGTTCCCTTGAAGGATTCCAGTTCATAGTGGAGATATCAATGAGAGATAAATTTAGTAGTGGTGGCTCCATGTACAAGATGAGGAGTCAGATTTGGATGAACAAACTAAACTTGGTGATGGAATATGGCACAGGTGGAATTTAAAGGAATGTTTACCTTCTGTCCTTTTTTTCATGAATTTCTTAATTACCTATTTTGATCCCTCTGGATGAGAAACAATTGTTCCTTCCCTTCCAGATGCTTGACTCATATAACTACTTTGTGTTGCTTTATTCCATTTATTACAATGAATCATGTTTTACAGATGTAAAGGTGGAATTCTCTTACTTACAGGATCACTGCCAGGGTTTTTGCTGTGATCTGAGCTTATCTGCAGTTGCACTGGCTCTAAGTTTGTGATGAATAAGATTGTGAGCTTCAGACCTGCATGTCTCAAATCACTGTTCCTCCCTCTGCCTCTGTGTGTGTGTGTGTGTCTGTGTGTGTCTGTGTGTGTCTGTGTGTCTGTGTCTGTGTTCTTCTAGTCGAGAAGTGGTACAAACGTCACCTGACCTACCAGATAGTGAACTGGCCTCGCCACCTGTCTCTGGGCTCCGTGCGGCTGGCGGTGCGCGCTGCCTTCCAGCTGTGGAGCAACGTGTCAGGCCTGGTGTTCCAGGAGGCCCCTGAAGGTCCTGCAGACATCCGGCTGGCCTTTTATGAGGGAGACCACAACGACGGGGCGAGCAACGCCTTCGACGGACCAGGTGCACGGACAAGTGCATGTTGATTAAAGTCACCACTGATCCACCTATCTGATCACATCTGTAATTTCTAATAGTTTTAATAAGTGTGTGTGTGTTTGATGTTTGTTTTGTGTTGAGCCCCTGTGTATGTAATTTGTTCTCTTGCAATAGAGATCTTGATTCCAACCTACTGCATAAATAAATTGTAACATGTCCCACTGTGTATGTGTACACAGGAATCAGGTTAGTGTGAGCAAACCAGATTAAGTTAGATCACACACTGCACTGACCTGAATTACACAATAACAACAACATCATGTAAACTAATCAGGTTAATGTATGGAAGCATGTCTGGTGGTCAGACTAACTATTGCAGGTATGGTGTAACATAGATTTGAGCTGTGACTCCTCATCACTGAAAGCATGTTTAAATTGTATTCTAATCGTTTTAATAGTAGGCTTATCCACAGCACCTTGTCGCAACAAAACAATTCCATGTTCTTCACATAATAAAACATAAAGAGACAAATTATAAGGCAGTATAAACAGAGACATAAACAGAGCCCAAATGCAGAAAACATTTTCTCATCTCTTATTTTATTTTCTCCTATATATTGTATTTATTAAACCTGTTGTGGAATTTTCTACGTCATGCGACTGCTTCCTATTCGCTGTTACTACTATACAAGTGAGACCACATCGTGTTGTTTGTTGTTTGGAGCCCTGATTGAGACCTGGATGTCAAAACGTGAGGGCTTTTTCAAGGCCTTTTCAGATATTAGTGTTTTCTTCTATCTTATACTAATCATCTTAATCATCAGTACTCATCTTGCGACTCGTTGTGAGGCTCCTGACCTCCAGGTTGGTAACCTATGGTGTAAAAGTTGGAGCTAATCAACTAATTCCATTGATACATTTGACTGTAGACTTTAAAATCAGCAATACATATTCTAAGAAATGAAAATAAACTGATCCATAACTACCAAATCTGCAAACAAAGGTTGAATCTAGCCACCACTTGGCCTAAGTAAATGTAGAACTATCTTTTAGTCTCATTTTACTTTCAAAGAAGTGTAACGTGAAGGAATTTTTCACGACTCAAGTAATCCCTCTCAATCATCGCTTGGCATGTCTGTATCTGCTGAGACGCCTCTGCCTCTATTTTCTTATTTTTATGCTGCGTTTGGGATGTTTCTGGGCGTCAGTGATTCTGGAGAAAGATAGTTGTTTGTTGAGTCTCAAATATCAAAGCTGCCACTCAGCTTTTCAGCGTTTCCCTCCTTTTTGACTGTCAGGAGGAACACTGGCTCACGCCTTCCTGCCTCGCCGGGGGGAGGCCCACTTCGACCGGGCAGAGAGGTGGACGCTAAACGGACACAAGGGACACAACCTGTTCATGGTGACCGCCCACGAGATCGGACACACTCTGGGACTGGAACACTCTCCTGTTCGTCACGCCCTGATGTCGCCGTACTACAGGAAGCTGGGGCGCAGCCTGGTTCTGAGCTGGGACGACATCATCGCCGTGCAGCAGCTCTACGGTGAGATGACGATCTGTTTGACCCCGCAGGTCCTGTTTGTGGATTTAATGTGTCTCGTCCAGCTTCCTACTGCTACTCAAGGGAAATGTTTTCTTAGTTGTCCCGAGGTCAGGAGAAGTGTTAAAGGCAGCACCTTCCCTGAACACACACGGATATTTTTACCACTTTTTCCTCAGGTTTAATGTTTGAAAGGTTGAGAGAAAAGAACTCTAGTGGACAGATGACAAATGCCTCGCTGTCTGGCCTCAGGACGGCTGAGTTAAAGATGAGGAATGAGAAGAAAATGAGGTTGCAGTTTAGCAACGAGCTATTATGGGAATTCATAGAAGCAATTACATGAATTACTGCCTTTTTATGAAAGCAGACTGTCTTTGAGGAAACCCAGAAGTGGAGTCATTTTTGCTCTGTTGCCCATTAAAATCGGGAGTCGTGGCACTGAGCTGTGAAAAGGCCAGAGAGGCAGGCCCGAAGGCCACCAGCTGCAAACACAGAACAAGAATAAGTAGAATGGCAAAGTATGTTGAGAGTTCCCACATGTCTTCACAACCTGGAACAGTTTTTAAAATGAGAGTTGTATCAAATCCAGAATGCTTTCTTTGTAGTCGTCCCTGTGAAGCAAAGCCCGCAACTGTGAATGTGATTAAAAATCTGTCGCAACATTATTTGTGAAGGAGATTACTGAAAGGCTCGATTTATAGAACAGAAAGAGACAGAACAAACGACTTTTTGCAGCCACTTTTGGTTGTATTCTTCTGGATCAACAGTTCTTGATTGGAGATCGAAGAGTTGTAACAACAGCCTCTCTTGTGTTTTGAGTTGAGTTTTGTCTTCAGCAGGCTGAGGAAGTCTGTTCAGTTTCACTCCTGTGGCCTCTCAGCTGCTGGGAGAAGTAGCTCCAGACTGAGGGCAGCAGAGGTGGCGTGGACGTCAAAATAACAGACTGATTGACTTCATCACAGGCAGGAGGAGGGCTGAGGTTGTGTGTTATTAACATCCAGTCCCTTGCTGCTGCACACGGTGTTTACCTGGGTGTTTTGCCAGCTCTGTTGTGATAGATTGCTGGTGTTGCAGTGGGTACAAATTATTACATACGTCTTTATGTTTGACAAATATAATAGTTTCTGTTTACTGTGAGTGAGTTGACCCCTCCTGGCATGTATGAGGCAGGTTTCCACATGTGCAGAGTTCTCTCGTTGCTTGTGTTTTGTCCTGCTGCCATGCAGTTGCACGGTAACAGGCCTCTCTGAGGGGTGTAGGGAAGGTTTTGCTTTGGATAATGTAATAGGTTGCAGATAACCAGTTACCCTGTTAAAATGTAATAAGTAGTGTAAGTTGTTAAAGTTGATTACTTTTCCAAAAGTTAAACTTATAATGTTGAAGAATTCTGCATTAGAAGGATAAGCAGGAGTGAAGAGAAATCCACTTTTTAATCCATAAAGTTAAAAAGTAATCTCTGAGCTGACTAAACTTAGCTAAACATAAATATGTAGCCTAACTGACAAAATATAGGGTAAACTACTTCTTAATTAGACATAAAAATCAATCAAATCAAGGCGATGCAAATTCAAATAGATGAATTGATCCTGTATAGTATACGTCTACTGGTGAGCCATCCCACCCTTGATGGTGTTCCACTCAAATTTGTCCCAGTGGCTGTGCTGACCCACGTTGTTTGGAAATATGAAAGAATAAATAATAATGAGTCATAGCAACAGAGGGGATGTTATATTCTGTTTATATTATAGATATTACAATCATTTTGATTAGTGACTGTAATTGAATTATATATTTTCTCTCAGTAACTGTAACAGATCACAATAACATTCATTTTGTAATTTACTTGTAACTCCCCAACACTGTTTTCTAACTTGCTTGCGACACAATGAGCCTCAGCAGCCGCTCAATCCTGGTCTATGATGATGTGGCACTCAAGATGCAATAGCATATAAAGTACTTTCCCTGCTTTGACCCTGAATTGAGGTGTAACACAGCTGCAAGTGGAGACACAACACTGTGCAGGAATGTTTGCACGGCTGCAGGACATTCTCACTATCGTTTGGATAATTTAACTCTGAACTTGAGATTGCAGGCCGGCTGCATCCATATGCTTCCTTTTCTGTTTAATATCTGAGGTGTCCCATCTGCTCTCTCTCTCTCTCTCTCTCTCTCTCTCTCTCTGGAGATATTCTGGCCTCAGCTTCCTAAAATGGTATCTGCCAGCCTTTTCTCTTCAGCACCTCCCTTATTCACCCTGGATTTCACACTAACTGACCACCCTGCTGCCTCAGCCAAGCCACCGCTCATGGACACGTTTTCATTTTCAGCTCAGTTACGCTCATTAACCACAGCACTTAATGCCACTCTGATTTATTGTGAGACCAGCGATGCAGCCATTAAATTAATAGCAGCAGTGAGCACAGATGAGTAGTTTTTAGTCGGCCGTTGAGCTGTATGTGTTTTATACTGAAAGCTGAATGTGTTTGCTCATCAGCCTTTAAAGAAAGAAGAGACAGTTCACTCTCAACTATTTTTTATTTTTTTTATTGCTTCATTCAAAAGGATTCTTAAGTGGCTGCTCAGGTGGAATTTAGCAACATGCTTTTTTCATGTCTGCTTATCAACCTGATTCCCTCCCTCTGGCAGTAATAAATGCAGCTGCTCTCACGTAAATGTCAGGCAGCTCCAGAGACAGACATGGACAAGAACTGCAACTGTCAGGACTGCCGGCGCTGTGAAAACGCCACATCTGCTTAAAGATATGAGCTTTAAGCAGTGTGTGTGTATATGTGTGAGTGTGTGTGTAAGTGTATACCATTCCTGGTGTTGGCATTGTGATCTGATAAGAAGCAGATGTGAGGCAGCCTGAATGTGTCAGTCTTCAGTTCGATTCACCTCCTGTGATTGCCCCTTGACGAGAAACATGAAAACCCTTGACGAATCTTTGCGTTAAATAAAACATGTATGTAACATACATTTTGTACTGTACGATGAACATCGTTGGTTGAGGAAGTATTCAGATCTTTTACTTAAATGAAAATAACACAGCAGTGTAAAGATACTCAGCATAGAATGCTATCAAACTAGTCACAGACCTGAGAATGTCTTTTTTCTGAGCTGAGCTAACAAGCTAACGGCAGCTACAGTCATGGATGTATAAACAGAATACAGTTAGCAGGAGTTAGTGGTTACTACGGAGATGCGCTGCGCCTGAATTCAACAGGTGACCAGTTGTTACTTATTGCACTTCCAAGCAAAAATTGTCAAACATGTTCTGTTTCCAGCTTCTTCAGTGTGAGGATCTGCTGCTTGTCTTTGTCATTTCCGACAGTAAATGAAGAGTTTTTGGGTTTTAGACTGAACTGAGAAAAAGAAGCGGTTTGAAGATATCACTTTGGACTCTAGGAGGTTGTGATTAGGTATTTAACCTTTAAAACGTTTAATCGACGTGAAAATAATTGTTAGTAGCATGCTGGTTATGTCACAGGTGCCTATAAGCGTAATACTCATCAGTGGCCTTTTAGCAAGATGGATTTCCTCAGTCACATATATATCCCCTGTGTATGACAGGAGGCACACTGTATATGCTCTTGTATAGGAATGTCAGTGACAGAAGAGTAAATATGATCTAATTACTGTACAACATTTTTGAAGTACTTGTAGTTTACTCGAGTATCTTCATTTTATGCTTCTTTCATAAAATGCCATTTCAGTGAATTCATTTCTCAGCAGCAGTTAAAAGTTACTTTGCAGATTCAGTTTTTAGCCACAAAAAAACATCTAATAATATATTTTGCAGTTTATTCGATAAACCTCCAAGATGTGAAACTAGCTTCCTCTAAATACATTTTGTTCATCGTTCTTGCATACTGATGTAAAAATTTGAATGCAGGATTATTTTTATATTCTGATATTGTTTGCTTTTATCCAGCAAAAGCAAAATATGTGAATTCTTTCTCCGCCCGCTGATGAATGTAAACAGAGTGAAGTCAGACATCCAGCCCTTATCTCACAACGCTGCTCGCACACACAGCCTTAATGGGCAGCCGTCCCTGTGTTATCCACTGTGGTGGTGTGTGTATCTACAGTATTTTTCCTGCTCTCTTCCTCCTGTTCTTGGGTGTGCTGATTTTATCCACCTCCTACACAAATGTTTGTTCAGCTCCTTGCAAACAAAAATGGCAGTATTCAAGTCTGAAGCACCATCGGTTGCTTTTTATGCTGCGGTATGTTGCGATTTTTCCTTTTGTTCAACTTTGATTCTTCCTGTACGGTTTTGATCTGGTACATCAGGAGTGAGTGGGCTCTTTCTTGTTATAGTCCTGGAAATTCAATACGTGTGTTCAAGGTTTGCAGTATGTGCTCTATCTGAAGTCCTTTGTTTATTTCCGGTGCAGTATAATGTCATCCATCAGTATACATCAACCCGGCCACATCCTGTACGGGCCTATTTAAATGAAAAAAAAAAGGAAGACACTGCTGTTTGTCTTTCTATTTGTTCCCATGCTGTCCAATTTAGGAAGTACTTAAAAATGCTTTTAGCATGCATGAGAACCCAAACTGCTCTGTGTTCAGTAAGTCTATCCTCGTGGCTTTGTTTGGTCACTTTTTTAAATAATCACCTTTTTATAACCACATGAATCCTGGGAAAGTTAAACACCGCTGGACGGACAACAACCTACACAAAGTGATAACGACAGTACGTGGATTCATCGTATCTACTGCCTTTTAAATCACTGTCCTCTTGTGTTGTTTTTTGCCCTCAGGTAAACCATCAGGCGATCGCCCCGTGAGGCTGCCAGGCCAGGTTTTGCACGCCGCGCTGCAGGAGTGGGAGATCACAGAGCTTCACAGAGGGCATCCGAGCACAGGGCAGCCTCTCTACTGCCAGGGCGTCTTTGATGCCATCACTATAGGTGAGGTCCAAAGGAAATATTATTAAGGAAAAAGCATTCAACCACATCCTTCATGACTGTGGTTACTGGTGTGGCTTCGAAAAGCCCAGAACAGAAGGGAATCCTGGTAGTATTTGTCTTTTAAAATTACTTGAAATTAAACAAAACAGAAAAAAGAACAGAACGTTTCTGAAGCTTTCAGCTGCATTTGTCAGTCTTTATGCATTGTGGGTAATGACACACACTCCATGACACCTGATCACTTTGTAAACTAATGAAGGCCATGAGAGGCCTGGAAAAAGCGACTAAATTCTCCTCCAGTTAAGAATATTTTGTCAAGCTATCATTTCCATGGTCAAGAATGGATCATTGTATAAAGTGTGTTGTTGTGTATCCAGACCAGAATGAGACAGTGCTGGTATTTCGGGGCAGCATCTACTGGACGGTGTCGTCCAAAGGCGTCGTGAGCGGCCCGCTGCCTCTCCGTCAGCGCTGGCCCGACCTCCCCCCAGCAATCGAGGCTGCTGCCTTCTCCCCGCTGGACTTCAAGTGGTATTTTTTCAAAGGTACTGCTTCACTGAGCTCATTAATGTGACTCACACTTCCTTTTAAAGACATTCTCTAACCTGTTGGCTAACTTCACATATCTGTTAAAGCCCCTAAAATAGATTCTATTGTGCCTATTTAAAGACTATACTGCACGGAGGATTCAGCTGGAGTCGCTTCACCTGTGTGCTAAAGTCTGATAACTTGTTTGAAGTTACTGCCAAGTTTCATTTTCCTGGCATAAACCTGACAGTGTTATCTCGGTTCTACTTATCTGCTACAGACAGAGCATTTTTATGCAAAGCGCAGACACTCTGCTCAGGAATTATTTAAACGCCATAAATCATTTTCATCGTTGTCTGTGTCCTTTGTTGTCTGCGAACTCAAAGAGTCATTGTCTGAGAATGGTGCATTCCTCATGAAATCCCCCAAATACTTCATCTTACTGTTGAAGAATGTATGGTTAGTGTGTTTTGAAAGACCAGAGATTATTGTCTTATTATTTCTATATTTTCGATAGAATCTTCATATTTTCATCTTTTAAAAGGGACAATTCACTTAAAAAATACATATTTTTCTTCTTACCTGTAGTGCTATTAATCTATCTAGATAGTTTTGGAAACCAGAAGGCACAGTAATGTCTCTTTACAGAAATCCTGACCTTGTTGTGAGCAGTTTCATGTAGGAACTACTTTCTCTTTACCGAACTACACCTACCAACTGTATCACTGTCCAGAAGGAAGCGTGCATCTACTCATGGACGAGAGGTGAAAACATTAATGGTGTCCTGTAAAGTGAGCTAGCCTCCCATCCATGAGTAGATGCACCTTTCTTTCTGCATGGTGAAACGGAAAGAATATTGTTCTTATGTGAAACTGCTCTCAACAAGGTCTGTGGAATATCTTCAGTAATCAGGTCATGATTTCTGTTGAGTTTGAGTGTCAACTAGTTCCATTGTGTTTGAGGGAAGGCAGACAACCAACATCTCCAAAACTCTGCAACTCACACCAAAACAATCTAGATGGATAAATAGCACAACAGTTAAGTGAAAAAATATGTATTTTTTTATATTAAGTGAAATGTTAGCTACTGTATAGGCTGAATTTGTGGAGCTACTATATGCTAAATGTACTATGATGTTGTGCAGGGAAGCGGATGTGGCGCTACACTGGCACTGTGCTGGACTCGGGCTTCCCTAGGCAGAACATTGAGTTGGGACTTCCTCGCCACCCCGACTGTGCCTTCTACTACGCTCCTCTTGGTCACATGGTTGTCTTCAAGGGCTCCCGCTACTCTGTGCTCAACCTCAGAACCCTGCACCAAGAGCCCTACTACCCCCGCAGGCTGACAGACTGGACTGGTGTGCCACAGGGGACCAATGGGGCGCTGACCCGCCCAGACGGACGCCTCTACCTGTTTAGAGAACAGCGCTTCTGGAGATTTGACCCGGTCAAGGTGCGAGTCACCAGAGAGGGCCAGTGGGCCAAGGACCTGAGCTGGACTGGCTGCAGTGGTGCCCCTCAGAGCAATAATATCCTCTGACCAGCAGAGGGAGCCATGAGCTTTAGATAAAGTGCAATCTGTTGGTGTGTCCTGAAACATGGAGGTGCTCTGTTTTCAGCCTGAACAAATATAGTGGTTAAATGTTGCAAAGGAGCCTAGCTCAGCAAACTCGTGCCATGAAGGGACTGAAGAAAAAAAAAACCCACTTGTTTATACATTTTGGAGCACATTTAGTATTTATAATGCAGCGCAATGGATATTACCGTGTATGGATGTGCAATTGTAGCCTCATCAATACAATTTAGATGATGATAGAACTGTGTGAACTCAAAAACAGACTTTAAGTTGGAACCATGCTTTTAAAAACATCGTCTTCTCTCTTGTAGTATTTGCACAGACAGCAAAACCAAAATGTGTTTTTATCTTTTCTGTAATGTCATTAACACTTGTAACATATGTATAAATACTTACTTTGGTCTGTGATTGTGTGTTCCTTCCTTATTGCTTGCCGTAGCAGAGGGCCTGAAATGTTGATCACTAACTACTTTATCTTTCAGTATTATGTGTAGTCACATTTCTGATTGATGAGTCATGTATCATAATGGCAGAAGCGGTGTCACCAGTGTGATGCATTTTAAGAAACAGTTGCTGAGGAGCGATGAGTCAGGGAAGCCTTCAGCATTCATTCACTGATTTTTCCATCACTGCAGGCGGAGCGGTCGTTTGTCAGTACATATATACATCATTGATTACTCAGTTCACTGCAAAGGCCATTAATCCTACAGCTAATTCAATCTGACAATAGCGTCACATTATGTGGAAACATCTGTCAGGACACACAGTTGGCCTTCATAATCTGACCACAACAGTAAGCATTTTTTGTTCATTTAACTTTTAATACTAAAGCCTGGCAACATTTATCTGGATCACTGAGCATGAGGAACCTCACAGTTGATGCTCTCTGAGTCAGCATGTTTGCTTTTTTTTCCCAGTAACGGCCAAATACAGTAAACAGTTAAACACATTCACACCTCTGAGCTGCCCTGCACACCCACAGTGTCCCGTTAAACTAGAGCTCCTTATATGCATTGATCAAACGCTGGCCAAAATACACATGCAACAAAAGTGAATACCAGAAACAGGTTTATCTGGTAGTGGGTTAGATTTGGCCACAACTGAAAGTTTTAGTTAACAGGAGAAGTTGTTAAATCAATGTTATAGAAGTGACTAGTACAACCCGGGTCATGAGATTGCTAATTAAATGCATAGTACTGTCACTTCCTCACATTTAACAACATTATTTTTTATCAGACTTTTTATCTAAACAACTATACTCAACGGTCACAGGCACTGCGCAAAAAAAAATGTTGTTGGTGTGAATACCATCTGTTTGAACTGATCAGTCCAATATACAGTATGATGTATTAGCTAAGTTTTCACTTCAGTTAATCTGTCTGCTCATCCCTAAGCAGCTTCCTGTGGGTGGCCTTACAGTAATTAACATTTCTGAGGTCTCAGGCTACGTACACATTACACACTCATGATTAGATTAATATAAAAAACATATATTACACACAGGATTTTCAGTCCAAATGTTATCTTTAGGTAATTAAGAAAACCATTTACCTCTAGGATATCTGAAGATGAAAATAATCATGTGAGAATATCCAGTCCTCTTTAACACAGTAATGTGGTCAGGTCTAGTCCACCACTTATACATTGTAACACAACATTAGAGCAAGGATCAGTTGAAGTGCATTCAAACAAATGTAATCAAAAGCCACTAGGCTGGACTTCGGCTATGCAAAGCCTGTAACACAGACTAAGACTGCTGCACGGTGAGAGCAGTCAGACTAAATCAGATTTCTAATCACGATCAGCAGAGACATCAAAGAGTGACTTCACACTGAGATCTTCATCATATGTTTAAAAGGCAATTGAAAAGTAAGACGTTACAGAAGCCCAGACTGGCACTCGTACCCTGACAGTAACACTTCATACAGAGACATGTTCTTCTATTGACAGGGCTACATTTTAGCACAATAGCTGCACAAATCATTAGTTGGATCTAAATGTAAAAACAATTTAAACATTCAACAATATTATGACCTGCACTGTTTTAAAACATCACTCACTTTGTACCGCTCTGTCTGCAGGTCTGTTAGAGTAGGATTTGGACAGTTACCATTTATATATTGTGGAAAAGTCAAACAAATCAGGCAATGTGGCAATGATCGCATTGGTGGTGCGGCAGTATGGAAGGACACAACTACTCTGTGAACCCCACCATGATTGGCCCAGTATGTGGTTCCTGGCTTTGGAGCAACAATTCTTTCAGAAAGGCTTTCTCCATCAGCAGCCATTATGCAGATTGTTTCTGCTCCTCTGCTGGTGCAGTCTCCTGGCAGCATGATGATGTTGGAAGGCACCAAGCAACGTCAGAGCTGACGCTCAAGGTGTCATGTCATCCAGTGCCTGTAATAAACTTTACCACTGCAGCATGAAGTTGGATTGTGTCTCTCCAAATGTTCATTCTGTTATAAAAGTTAAGTTAAGTTTTTGCTGTCTGAACACATTACCCACAGTCAACATGAGTGGGAGGACTGGCGGTTTTGCCTCAATGCCTGATTTGGTCTGAATGAGCCCAAAGACCTTCTACACTTCTGAGTGGAAAGTGTCACCTTGCAGCTGAACTTTGGTTCTTCTGTGCTCCACAGCGGTGTCCTGCATCACTTCTTCAAAGGATTTCTCACCCAACCTTTCTATGTTTTAAATTACACTGATTATTACCACTGCATGCGGCGGGAATTTAGATGAAGAACTCATCAACTGGCTCCTCATTGTTTGTGAGTGCTGAGAGAAGCTCAGCAGTAGTCCTGTTCTCCACCACAAGCCCTTTTGAGGGGCTTTGTCCTGAAGCCACAGTCGTGCTACCACAGCCCATCCTGGCTGCATCTGTACGGCCACCAGGGCCCCATGTCCTTGAGGCGCTGTGAGGGTGCAGGAGTGTCTGTGGCAGACATTCAATCAGCTCCTTAGCCAGACTCTCACCGGCTGAAGCCCCGACAGCTGCAGGTCTCTCAGAGCGGAAATAAACTGAACAGTCCATGGAGGAAGAGCGGGTGATTGTTTTGACGGCTGTGTCAGAGTATGATAGTGAAATTGGGACTCCCGTGTCTACGTTTGTCTCTGGCTCCTCCTCATCCTCTTCCAAGAGGAGATGGGAAAGAGAACGGGTGATGGAGGGGCGCAGTGGAGAGTCAGGGTAATTGGTGGTTGAGGGTGGTGCGGGGCTGCTGCGCTGGGATGAGTAACAGGAGCTGCCTGGAGGAGTGCTGCAGCAGCTTCCTGATCCCAGACTCTCTGCTCCACCACCTCCTCCATGAAGCTTCTCCAGGAGAGGGTCACTGTGTGGTCTGTGACCTGTCGACGACAGACACACATCATTCTTCATTATTCATTCTGAATACAAGATATTAAGTTGGCAGCTCACTAACAGCTGGCATCACTACTATAGAAGAAAACGGCATTGTATTGTGTCTTAATGGCTAGTTTATCTGCATCTTCATGTACAAGCATGAAACAGAACTACAGGACTACAAAAGTGTTCCATAGCGTTAATGGATGTCAAAAACTCCATCAGATACTTTTAAGAATTCACACTTATTTGGCAAACATCCCATGTCTGATTAATTTGGATCTGTTATGATGATTACGTTTAAAAGAAGTCTCCCACACAAAAACGGTGGTGGGGAAAATTAAAAATACTCCTGACATGAGTTGATATAAATCATCCCCTTGAGCTGGATGTGAATGTGTGGAAAGTACCGATTAGTGCACACAGCAGATTTAACACGCTGTAGATACAGCTGAGTGCAGCATCTTTCACACTGTCAGCAAAGTTATTCCACCTGTGTGGACTGACCTTGCCGGTGGGTTTGCCAGGGCAGGGGCGTTGTAAGGCTGCAGGGGGACTGTCCTGAGATCCTGAGCTGCATACTTCGAGGGGACACGCTGGGGCAGGGCACGGGGAAAGCACAGGTCAGAGGTCGCTGAGGTTGAGCTGGGGTTTTCACCTGCAGCACAAAAGGACAGGAGGAGAGAGAGGGATTATGATTTACACCAGGACTAGAGAGATTTAAGAGAGTTAAGCAACTTTGACAGAATTAACCCACACGCATCCAACATATGGCTATTGTGACAGCTTTAAGGTGGTTCTGTCAAAAGAGAGCAACTACATAATTTAATCATCAGACATTACAATTGTTCTTCCCTTTCTATTGTTGAACCCATGATGTTGTTTTTTTTATCAGTTTGGTCATAATAGATGTTGAATGCTTGATTTGTTTATTCTGAGCTAATGAAGGACATCAAACACAGACGTCCAAGGCTCATGATTCTGAACAAGCTGAAGAGGTTTTTTCTTTTTTTTTTGTTTTAAACCCGTTTGATTTTGTTTGGCTCCATCTCATCAGGTTGGTGTAATGTGACATTGCTAAAAACTTAAATCAGATATTTGACACTGGCACATTTGAGACATAAAGTGATAAAAATACAGTTCTTTTAAACAGATAATAATATAAAATTATATAAAGTAATATTAAAACTGAACTAGTACACATCAATTACTGTTACAAAATCAGTCTAAATTACTTTCAAATAAAATTCTATACATGAGTATTTTCTCTTCAAATATTATTTGGACCATCAAACTATTATTTCTCATCACAAAGCAAAAAAGAATCCATCTATTTCAATCATAATTACACTGAAGTGTTTGGACAATATCTGGAGACAAAATACGATTTGCATTATCAAAAATACTGATGTGTGTCTTTTACATTTGTTTTTCTCTTCATCCAATGTGAGGTAATTGTGAATGGGGGAGAAGCTTCTTTCTTCTTTTATTCCAGGTTAAATCATCATCAGTCAAACACGAAACATAAACATATAACTAAAAGAAAATCAATTGAAATTCCTCCCAAATGCTGCTCTCACTCCAAAGCCCACTTGTTACTCTACTGAGGACCTGGCCAGCTACAAAATCTCCTGTTCTCCAAATAACATTTGAGCAGAACATTGAACAAAGATCCTGCTCGTTGGACTCTATGTCATGAGATGATTATAGACTAAATCTTCCAGCAGACTGCTGTGTTTAGACTCAGTGCAGGGCTGCTTCAGACTGACCCAACCACTGACATACAGTATGACAAACCTCATGATTTAACCTAACATAAATCAAGGGGAAGCTTTTCCTCCATTCTACCTAACATGTGAGTGTAGGGCAGACTACAAGACTTTAAAAACACACATCGTCAGTAATTAAACTGCATGTAAAACACACAATTAAACAGCAGGAACTGTACAATCATGTCCACAAAACATCCCTTTTTCTTCAAAACATTTAATCACTTTTTATTCACTCACAGGAGAAAAGATGAATTAAGTTGTATTTTAAGCTACACTTACCTGGAAGAGAACCTTATTGCTATCCAGGTCTTCTGTCTGCCAGCGTGTAGTGCTGATGGGAGTACAGGGGTTGGGCAACAAAGGGACCAACTGGCCAATTTCTTCCACACTGAACTGCAGCACGGCAGAGCTGCAAGGCTCCACCCGGACCCCTGGTGACAACTGTTTTATAGCCAGCTGCAGGCACAGCCCAGGCTCTGTGTGGGCAGGTGAAGTGACAGACAGAAACATAGCATGATGGATGGATAAAGAGTGAGTTGAGGAACATTAAAAGTCTTCTTTAAAGAGGTAGAAAAAAAATGGTCTGACATAATTTGACTTTAATAGATATTTTGAATTTAGCAGATCATTTTGTGTTCTTAGAGGGTAATGACGCTACCTTTAACCCTACGTCTTATTTATACATAATTTGTCATCTAAATGACACATGTAGTTCAGATCTGAACTATCCCTTTAAAACACCAAAATCACACCCTAACTCAAGTGTCTTCTTTTTGCTTTCCTTCTTATACTGATAATAAAGATAAGCCTTAAAGCTGGAGATGAATGTTACATTTTTGCAAAAAAGGACAACACTTCAAAGATGTACCACTATGGAGAGTGAACCAGCAGAAGCCTGTCTTCTGCTCCTCTGCCTGTCGCTGCAGCACGGTCTCATAGAGCCGCACAGCATCCTCATAGTTGTCATATCCACTGTACAGTGTCACACGCAGTATTTCTCCTCCACAGTGCACCGGTCGAACGCCCCACACTGGCATCCCTGCACCCAAACTGTAGAAGTCTCTGCTTGGCAGGAGGTAGGGCCGCATCAGGGCATTATTGGGGGAACTACTGGAGGTAATGTGGATCCCTCCAGTTCGTTTGCCGCAGCTCTCGGTGTGATGGTACTGCCAAGGCGGACGCTGAAAGAAGTCCAGCACTTTGAGGATTCGCTCCTCTCCATATGCCTCATGGAGAAAGAAAGTGATGGCCAGAGAAGGGTAGCCTGAAATGTTTTTGGCAGAAACAAATTCCCAATCAACCTTAAATAAAAACAGATGCAATTCTAACAAGGGAAGCTCATTCTTGGGAAAACATGCATTATATACAGAATAAATATAATATTCAGTTAAGAGTAACACATTTAAGGGGTTTGTTGACATGAATGGAAAGTTAACTTCCTGTAAACATGTTTTGATTTCACATATGGAAATGATATTGCTCTTTGCAGAAAAAGTACACCAACAGGATGTGCAATGTGGTTAAATGTACAGGGTCCCTGCCAATGAAATACCTACATACGTAAATGTCAAACCGCACAGTAAGGATCTGTACCTGCCACAGGAGAGAGGCGGGTGTAATTTCTTAATGGGGAGGCCCTCTCTGACACATGGAAGATGCGGAGACTTGGGCAGAGCCAGCGAAGGAGGCGATCAAGGGTGTGCTGCAGCAGCAGTGAGTCTCCTGGATTGGCTAGCAGATGCAAGTTCATAGGCAGGAGCGGCTGCTGCCGCTGCCGTTGCTGCTGCTTCGCCCGACTGCTCATGAGCTCAACTAGGATTAAACACACACACACACACACAACTCTCACAAGTGTACAAGGGTATATTAGACAAGTGAACACATGCAAATGTTACGTCGGCATAGGAGTTTTAGAAGAAGCCACAACAAATGTCATGTTGGTAAGGGGTACTCTACTGATTCTACAAGTGAAGATCAGTTTCCTTGTCATGGGGAGTATGAATCAGCTTGTCAAAACTCCTCTCTGGCTTCTTTTGAGAGGTACATTTCACATTACAATAGTGTTTGATTTAGTTACAAAAATAAACCTCAGCCTGGCTTGGAGAATTCAAATTTCTAATGTTAAGACTATATCATACATTGGTTACATGGAGTTTGAAAGGCATGGGCATTTACAAGGCAGGGAGGGTCTGAATAACTATCAACTTGCATTATGGGAATTGTAGGATTTAGAGATGTTGGCCTCTTCTACAGTTGGGACCATTGTTATTTTCAGCTTTATAAAAGGTACAATTGAAAGCAGTGCCTCTATAACTTGTATGAGGGGATGAAGTGGTGAAGGGATACTTACTGCCCGACGACGACATCCTGCAGTAGTCAGATCTGATAAAGACACAATATAATTA
>OMLP01001034.1:16398-28985 GCA_900302685.1 Spondyliosoma cantharus | reverse complement strand
CCAAGGTCATACTTGGTAGAAACTGACAAGGGCATTCTAAGGAGAAACAGAATCCACCTGAGAGCCACTGGGAACTCCTTTGAAGCCACCATCAAGTCAGGCAGAGTTTCCAAGGCTCCTGAGAGACTTGACTTATAAATGAAAAAATATGAATGTAAAAGAATGTTGATGTTTCAGTTTACTCTTCTTAACTGGTAAAGAAAAGAGTTCCAGAGAAATGTGTTGTGATAAAAAGGGTAACATAAAAATGTTTAGAATTTGATGAGTTGACAATGATTTGATAAAAGAAAAGGTTTGAAATGAGTTTAATGTTCTGATTAAAGAATACAACCTTGTTCTGAACAAGATGTTGCTTAGCTAAAAGGAGGAGGTGTAGCAGTAGACTACACTACCCATAAGGCTGTGCATTGGTGTATGCATTAGGTTTCGTTTTCTCTAAGTAAACGAGTTGATGTGAGATTACTTTGGCATCCAGTCTCATCTTTATACAAATCCTAACCCTCCTACTTGAAAGCCTTGTGCTTGTTTACCCTGACTGTCCATCCTCGACCTGCTCCAGACTTTTCACTCTTTTTTCTCCTTCTCCCCAAGTCTTTCATTGCAGCTGCAGTAGTTCCTACAGCCGCTTGAGGTTGTCGCTTAACAACAAATGGTTCAAAATAAGCTGCTTTCATTTTTTAGCTGTAAGTTTGTTTTTCTGATGATGACCCGTTGATGTTGACGTTAAAAGTTTTAATGTGACATATTCTCACTTCAGTATTTCAGATATTTGTGCTGCCTTTTTGTCACATCCCTAGTTATTGAAAACCTTCATACACACATGTAAATACAATTTTGTTTCAAGTTTCAAGAACTTGTCGTTTACCAACTGCATGTTTACCCTGAACACACAGTTGACTGAAGTTAATTTTGTGCTAATGTACAAGTTCATTTTGCAAGTCATGTTTGTGTCGACAGACCAAACGACCCCTTTCAGAGGCACGCACGCAATACCAAATGCAACAGACAGGCTCTCTCACTGTCATAGAAATTAGTTTCCAACAAAAAAAAAAAAAAAAAATGGTGAGAAAGGACTGCTGAGCTGCAGTATCTGCGTCCTACATGGATAATTGTGTTTTCAAAGTTGACAAATGATAAAGAATCACTTACAGTTACACAGGTTAAGTTATTACATAGACATTGAGACTTCCACTTAGAACTGAGACCATGTTCCTGCTTTTTCCAAATTTCCATATTTAATTAACTTATATCAATAAAAGGTGGTTGCTTGTCTACTTGTGTCACAGCAAGACCAGAAAATGGCTCATTTTGGGCATTTTGATTCAGCCAGGGCGGTTTTCTTTGGCCAACCAAGTTCTGCGCTCACTGTATACAAGTCTGGAGGGCACAATTACAACTGGCAATGGAAAGGAAAATGTTGGCATTGAGAAGAAAAATGAGTAGTAATCTCACTCATTTTTCTTATCTGTGGAAGTCCAAGAAGCCTGAGAGGGTACAGTATTTCCCCAGATATAAGCCCAAATGATATTCCACTCACACAAACAGCAACACAGAAGTAACATAACAGTCTTTACTATCTCCACTTGGTATCCCTATTGGTCAGTTTTGATTTCAAAAGGGCAAAAGCATTTTCTTCCCCGTCTCTGGGTCAGGTGAATTTGGCCTTCTGTAAAAATTACGTTTGGGTGATTTTCTTTATTATTATGTCATCTTCATCATTACCCTTCTTACACAGTAGTAAAAGTACTCAGAGACAAGACAGTGCAGGTCTGCTGATTGAAGACATTTGCAATGGCATGACTTGATTAATTCCACACACTAGATCTTAATTAACTCAGTATAACCACACAGATGATTTGTCTGTCGATGGGATTTGGTCAATTGGGATGATTGCATGGAGTAGATATGCTCATTCAATATTCATTATCTCCCTGTCCCATTTTCTCCCAGGGCAGAGCAGGTTCTTCACAGGATCAAGATATCTTCCTTATGTCGGTAAATGCATAAGGAGTCACATTTATAGCCTTCACATTGAATAAATTTATTAAAAAAGGTAAGACTATTCTAAAAATCAATCAGTGGTAAGATATTTTCTCCTCAGTTGATTAAGCTATATTTAACTATTTATGTTTATTATTATTATTATTATTATTATTATTAGTTGGACTTCATCATGGCCTTACTGGAAAGTACAGCTAAAGAGTGACAGGAAACAGGATGAATGAGAGGGAATGCTGGCATGCAGCAAAGGGCCACGGGTCAGATTGGAGGACACAGCCTCTGTAAGTGAAAATCTTCCCTGTGTCACAGATGTCTGATTTTAGGGCCAATGTGTTTGCAATGAATGGTATTACAGAGCCAAGAAAGCAATAGGGAGTCTTGCATTTTTAGTAACAAAGATGCTTGGAAAGGTTTGGAGGATGGATTTATTATCCTTATCTAAAGCTAAAGAGAGGACAAATAAACCATTCTTCTGCTCTTGGCCTCTCGGCACAAAGCCTCAGGAAGTGGCATAGAGAAAGTTAAATTGTATTGTTTACATTTTTTAAAAAAGGAAAGACAACAGTGTTGCACAAACCCATAATATGATCAGGAGTTCAGCACTATAGGCTTTTGTCCAAAGCTAGGCCTGGAAGATATGGCTGAAAAGTATATTGCAGTAGTAGAGTTACATATCAGTCAATATTGGTAACTATTGATCAATTAATAACCTTTACTATAATTATAATTCTGAAACAGCAAAAAAAAATGTTTTGATTGAACCTCTTTATTTTGAATTCAACCACTTAATCAAGGTCACAACAATGAAAAACACACAAATATAATGACATAAAAATAAGTGAACATACTGCCATACGGGTGAGCTAACCTGTCCTTTGTTTATTATTATTTTTATTTTACAATTTCCTCTGGGCTCGTAGGTAGAGCAAACAGGCCCAGAGACACTCTGGCAGCAAAGAGTGGCTCCAGAGCTGTGTTTACCAGCAAAACTATGGCTCATAAACTGCCATATCAGGGCACACACAAAGAAAGCAGATATTACCAGAGTGAGTTAGCTGTTTTTACAGGCAGATTAGGGCCAGATTTGAGATCCATAATACATGAAACACTTACCTGTTGCATGATTGGCTGTTTGTGTGTCACTCATAACACCTAGGGTTTTAATAGGCTCTTTAAATGAGCAAGGGCAGGAGCACAGGTGGGATTTGTCTGTGAAATGACTGGCTGTTTACATGTCACTCATAGCAGCGCTCAGTTATCAAGGGATATGACAGACGGTTCCATGAGCCGGGCATAGTCATTATATTCTTTTTTATTGCTTTGTATTTAATGCATACTGTTCCAATTCCTATTGCTTTTGATGACATGTCTATTGTTGATGAATATTGACCAAGCCTGTCCAAACCTGCAAACAGATCCTAATGTGCTTAATGTACACTGAAAGGACAGCACAAAGGACTACTGTTTCACGGGGGTTTTGCTTTAGTTATTCCACTTGTTCCATCAAAACATTAGGCACATTAGGTTAATTCTCCAGTCAGTACCCTTGACCCTTGACACTGGCCTAGCTCTGGCGTTGGTTGCCCACAGTTCCTCTGCGATGGGTTAAATGCAAAGAACCAGTTTCACTACATGGTAAATTGTTTGGTATGTGATAAAAAATAAAGATTCTTCTTTTGTCACTATGGACGTTATAAAAGCTGGTTTTACATGACGCATACAAGGGACTAATCAAAAATATGCAGTGGTGTTACAGCGATGACTGCAATGACTGCACAATTGTACCACAATAATGACTAATTAATGTTTTCATTTTGGCCCTCATTTAAAAATACATGCAAAGCTCCCTGACAGCTCAGACATACAGTGCAGTATTAAACAGAACCATTAATTAAAACTGATTTAAGCAATAGATTAATCATTATGTCTTCAACAATATATACTCAGTTTAAACACGCTGAAGTGATTATAGTTGAACCTGCAAATAAGCCTGCACAGACCAAAAATGGACATAAGTATTTACAACTGCTGGTATGCTTGTCAACAAGATGGAAAATATACAGCCTGTAAACCATGAGTGTCTGTTCAACAGTTTGTGTCAATTCATCCAGTAGATGATAGAGATATGACAATCAATAACAAACATATGAAATAGATTAAATGCTATATCTTATATCCCTAATTGATAGATAATTGCATTTATGTTTTAATTGTGACTTAAATAATGCTTAAACATGCTTGTTCTTCCTGCATTCTAAATTTGTCTAAATCTAAATGTCAGATTACAAATACATCCTAAGATACTTCTCGCCTCCATTCACCTTAAGTAAATGTAGACTTTTCCAGGAGGACTTGATGTCATCAGGCGGTACCCATTGTTCATTGGGTGTTTCGACCCTTATCCGCAACACCCTCCCGATGGTGGGTCGGCAGTGGTGGCCAAGTCACTGCCCATGTACTCCTCCTAGCTTCCAGCTTAACTCCTCTCTCCTGCTCCATAACCAGCAAGAGGCTCTGTCTGCTGCCTCCCCCATCATGCAAGCTACTGTCTCTCTCTCCTTCCCTGTCATTTCAATGGCTGTGAGCATTCTCCACACTGACTGAGCAGGGAATCCTCTACAACCGACCTCGACCAGGAACAGCCATGCCTACCATCCTTTCCCCCTGCAGTTATGCAGATGGTCTTGGTATTTGACGCTCTTCCTTTCAAAGGCCTGTTCACACCCCTCTTTCCCATGGGACTGTAAGTTCTATGAGAATGATCTTTTTTGCCTCTTCCAACCACAGTACCATATCCGGCCCCAGGGTTGTCTGGACAATCTGGGGGAACTTCAGCCTTCCTCCCAGGACTGGTTCTTGTTGTTGCTGTGGTTGATGGCTTTTTCCCCTCCCTTACAAACTGTATTGATGTTGTTTTCCGAAGCCGTTGGCGTTTCTTTTTTCTCTCCTGCTCTAAGGTGTTAGCGAGTGTCATGAGCACCTTGTCGTGGCGCCACCTGTACCTTCCTTGGGTGAGTGCTGTTTTACACCCGGACAGGATGTGTGCCATGGTGCCCCTCTCCCCACAAAGCTTGCACAATGGGTCCTCTCTCATGCCCCACTTGTGCAAGTTTGTTGGGGTTGGGAGTGTGTCATGCACTGATCTCAGCAGGAAGGAGATGTGGAACGGCTCCAGTCTCCATAGGTCAGCCCAGGTGATCTTCTTCTTCCTCCTGTCAGTCAGTGATTCATCGAACCAATTTCCGAGACACTTGATTGGATTCTCCTCTATCGATGGAATCACTTCCTCTTGCACATGCAGCTTGAACCTGTTGGTCAACTTCCCATTCCTGATCACTATACTCCTGGATTTCTTTGGCTTAAACTTCATTCTGGCCCACGTTGCCATGTGGTCCAGAACAGTTAGCACCCACCTTGCCTCCGCATGGGTTGTGGTCGTCACGGTAAGGTCGTCCATGTAACCTCTTATTGGGGGTTGTCAGATGCCTGACTCCATTTTAAAACATTTTTTTTTGGACCCCCAAAATTCATTAATTCTCAGAAAACAGCATTTTCATTTTGTCTCCTAAAGACTGTGAGGACATAGAAGTGAAAATTAAATTTATGAAAATGTTAAACAGCTTTTCCATTTTTATTTTGTATATGATAATATAAATGCAAAGTGGATTATTGCATGTTCATTTTCATTTTCATTAAAGTAAGAAATTCACGTGTGGAAAATTACAATGCTATTGTGGAACTTCCTTTTCAATTTAAAGTTTACATCAGAATTTTCTCCAATGGGCTTCGACACTAGGGCTCTGTGAGGCTAGTACATTTTCTAGGTAAGCTAAAGGATATCATCAGCATGCTTGCATTGACAATTGGAAGATGCTGATAGGCAAAAATACAGCTCAAGCTAAGGGAATTATATTTGGTAATGAACCAATACAGCACAATGCTGGTGCAAAATAAAACCCACCTGTGTTTGATTTTCTGGTAACAATGGACGTTTGCACAAAACTTGCATTTATTTCATTCCAGTATTTAATTGTTTAGTAAAGTGGCGGACAAACACTATCTTCACTTGAGTTACATTACTAGCCTGGCTAAAAAACACATTTCTGAAATGGGAATTTATTCTAAATGTATTAAATTAGAATAATTTCTGGCAATAGGTATTAAACTTTTTCAGGATTTGAATAGGACTTGAGGAATGCTAAGCGATGTTCCAATTGTATTGAACAGGGTTGAGTTAGTACTTGACTGAAACAAGTACAAAAACATTGAAAGTTTTAATTGTGATCTTGAGATGGAAAACGGCTCAACCTGAGGTTGTTCTGTAAATAGTTTTCTAAAAAATAATAGTCCTGCAAGATTACCAACCCTGCCATCATTTGGATCGGACTAGAAAACCTCTCAGCCATGTCTTCAGAACATGAGTGTCATACAACGTCTCCAAACCAGGACATCATCTCCTAACCCTAACCCAATTCCACCTCTTCAGACATGGCCCAGAGTTCACGAGGATGTGTGAACTGCTCTCTCAGGGCCACAGGACCTTGGACCCCAAGGTGCCTTGGCCTGTGTAGATGCTAATCTACATGTCTGTCTGTTAACACACACAGCCTTCCTCATCCAAGAGAAGAAGGAACAAATACTGTGTTGATTTCAATTATCTGTTTCATTTCACTGTGCCAAATATATGGATGTATGTCATGCTTATGAGTTGCCACTCATAACATTTCAAACCTGAATTAATAATGTTCCCCCTGCAGCCTCATCAAACCGGTTAAATAATATGGTAGAAATACTGAGTTCAGACTTAGATTTCCTGATTTCTTTCCGGTTACTCTCGATACACTCAGCTTTGAACAATGCAGGCACAATCTGTTTGAAGGTTCTTCCATTTAGGGTTCAACTGTGTTGCTGAACACAGCTCCATTTACACCTGGTCTCAAACCCCCCACCCTCGTTGTCTTGTTTGATATCTTGTCACCGTAGCTTGGTTTGTGTCTTGTTGTTGTCATGTCTTTGTCTTTAGATTAGTGAACAAATGTTTGACTATAAAGACAATTTACAATTCAGTCACTGAACGCATTCCAGATTTTCTTATGCTTTACTTAAATTACAACAGATCATTTAAATGGTTGGACAGATAAAGATAGAGATAATAATGACTCACTGCGCCCTAGTAGCTTACTTAGGCTACAAGTGTTCCAGGTGGAGTTGTGTGTCATCCCAAAGAAATGTTGAGTCCTCACACACTCCTCTGAGCATAGCACATTGTTACCAGTATATCAGTAAAATATTGAGGGACTCTGGGTAAACTGATTGCAAAGGCTGTGTGAACTCATCTAGACCTTTTTCAAAGAGTTAGATAGCTCTTCAAAGGCAACTTGATAAATGACCACACAAGTGAGCTGTCAGAACTATTTGCTTGAACAGCCACGGTGTGCAATAATCTGATGTTAACACTGACTTCAAAATGTGTTATGATGTTGCCTGGTGATACATGATACGATGTTGTAATGTCTGCAGTTCTATGTTTAAAAATACCTCAGCTGTATCTTATCAGACTACTTAGAAACATATCCAGTAAATATAAGTGTCAAAGAAAGCGAGTTCATCAGCTGAGGTCTGACTCTCACATTATCACATACATAATTGCAAGTCTATAAAAGCCTCCATTCAGAAGGATGCTTTCCCAATCATTTTGATACACCTGTTTATGCCATGTCATGTCAACTAGCATAGATTTTGAACACAATGTTTTCTGCCATGAATTAGTTGGTACAATAACAGTGTGGGATGGGTTCCAAAGACAATTTAATTTTGGATCAGGCTCCAGGTTAATACCAATAATCTAAGTTCCAAATGTCTGCATTTAAATATCTGATATAACCTTCTGGGCCCTAAAGTCTATGGTGTGTTTGGGTGTCCAACTTGCTTTTGATTCTTAAATTGTGCATTATTTGGGCACAAAGTAAGGCAGATAGTAGGAGCAGATAATAATGATAATAATAAGATTTTAATAAGATTTTTTAATACAATTTAATTATTATTATTTTTTTTTTAGATTGTGCAGGTTCCTTTTGTGCTGTCAAGGCAGCTCTGACCTCGACCAATGCACAAAGAGGGTTGGATGGAGAAGAGGGGCATGATCAGCTGATTTAAAACAGTCTGGGGCAGAAAGCCGGGTACCCCATTCAAGAAAAATGGTGATGGATGCATTCAGGGGGTATTTACATTCCTCTGTGCATGAGACACGGCCACTGTGTAGAGGTGGATCAAAGACAGTTACAAAGACATTCCTACATAGTTTATTGTGCCTCCATTTCTGAAGACCTACATTTCAAAGGTCTGGATGGAGCAGAGGGATAATTCTCCGTTAAACTCTGGGACTGGGACTGATACAGACTCTGAGTATATTGTGCTTGGTGAGCCATACAGTGACTTTGATGCGATCTTTACTCACAGTGACAGCTCTGATGACGAGTTCTACTGCTACGCCCTAACAAATATGTAAAGGTTGGGCCTTGTTATTGTTATTTTTTTTTTTTTATTGAAACTCTTAGCCTAGGCATAACTGTGATTATATTTAGGGTTCACAAAACATATTATATGATCATTAGCCTACCGTTAACCCTATAAACAGTTTCAGATGTAATATGTGTGTTTTGATAGTTTCAGAGAAAAAATAAATTGAAGTAGTTCTAGAATAACTTGAAAATGAACAGCTACTATTACATTTAAATAAAATCGTCTTTAATAGGAAACCTTTTTACTGGCAGAAGACTTCCCAAAATAGACAGCAGTTTATACGCAGTTAAGCCACAACAAAAAAAAACAAGGACAGGTAAAGTGAAAAACATCACCCAGATGCAATTCAATGTTCTGCTGGAAAACCTTGGGTCCTGAAACTCGTGTAAAGTCACCACCCAAACAAACACTGCCATGGAGGAATGCCATCGCCATGAGGGGTTGCACTTGATCTGCAACAGAGTTTGGGTGGGTGGTGTCAAAGTGGCATTCACATGAATTCCAGACTCCAGGGGTCCCAGAAACACACTGCATTGGAACAAACTGATCTTTGTTATTCAAATCATCTGTGAGTGGTTGTAATTTTGTGGCTGATCCATGTATACTAATGGTCCTTATTTACAGACTTTTTATGTTGTATAGTCTCTTCATTAGTCATAGGTATGTTTTGGACATCATGTGAATTGTCAATCAACTGGGCCGGATACGGAGGTTCTACGGTCTGTGTCTGAAATTGTTAAGTTTCGTTTTGATCAAAAGTAAAGAGAGTTGCGTGCATAAACCTCTCGTCCAGCGTCTTATCTATACACAACACTAGCGCCACCCGCTTACTGCATCTCACGCAAGCGCAGAACGTACACGCTACTGTGGGGTTCTCAGCACGTCGAAGCGGTGTGTACACTGCAACTTTTCTGCTGAACGGATCAGACAAGAGGCAACAGAGTGGTCGGATAAGACAGTTGGACGTCTGGGCAGTGTGTGGGGGCCTTTAGACGTGCGCTCCTCTCCAATCTTTCTCTCTGCATGGTGGGAAAAGAGCTGTGTCTGTGCTCCCTAAATGATGACAGGCTGTGAGACTCATTAACATTGAACATGGGTGGGGCTTTTTTCTGAAGTCACCAAGTCACCATCATTTTCATTGGCGGGATTTTTCATCAGCTTAAATGACGGGAGACTTTCCTTCACGTGTACCTTTTAGAGGGGGGGGAGATCCGACTACATCAGGATACTTTGCACAAGCAGCATAGTATTTCATGTTGTTGATCCAAAGCATATAATTTTCCGTGCATTTACCAAGGTTTTGTTTTGTGTTAGCATTGTACAAGTCAAATTACAGAAATGACACGGATCAATGCACTATATTTGTCTGCATTTGCTCCATACATTCCTTCATGTATATACACAAACATGTCCTTGTTTCACAGTGTTCAGGACTTTCACAGCTTGTTTGTAGTAGAGATCCAGAAGGTTAGGGCGATGGCAAACCTACAGTGTCTCTGGCGTCTCTCTCTCCGTCTTTCTGAGGCCACACACATCAAACGTGGCCTGCTCCCTCTGTTCTCTCTTTGTCATCAGCTCTTAATGGGCACTCTGCTTTGATGTGGCCTGGTTGTTGCTCTTTGTCTCCGGCATGTCTTGATCAGTGTCTATTGATCTGGTGGGGACATGAAAACAAGCGGAGCAGATGCACAGAGCAGGGGGGAAGGGAATCCATTGTATCAGAAGCCATATTTAACCAGCTGCAGCCAGCTGCACACGAAGAACGTCAAGTCTTCCAGGATCTGGATGTGTCAAGTTTGAGAAAAAAGAGAAAGTCAGAGAAATGTACAATCCCTTTCACACTGGACGAAACCCCCCAATTACAACCACTAACATCTGGCTTTCATCTTCAGTGAGAAAGGGTACAAATATGCATTCGTTTCACGGTCAAATGACTCTGCAGTGGTCACGGACAGGGTGCAAAATTAGCTTATTTGCCCACTGGTCAAATTGAACCAGCCACTCAATACATTACTTTTGATGACAATGTGCCACTTGCATATTTTACCAGCATTTGGCTGGTGGCTGGAGCTTTTGATTCCTGGTCACAGGTTTTTGTCGACTCCAGTTCCAGTTGGCATTGATGGAAACAAGGCACATTTTTACTCCTTTTTCCAACGCAATGCCACAGTGTGGTGCGTGTTGAAGTTCCGGATCTTGGCACATGAATCGTTTTCCATTGGTCTCGTTCAGTTGGCATTAAATTTGTAAGAAGGACTGAAGAAAATGATTAAATAAAATGTTAACATTGTCACCGGCTTCCATGCTGCTTTCTGTTTTCTGTTGTGATCGTGGCATCGATGTGACACACCTACAGAAAAACAGAAAGGCAAACTCCTCATCTGTCAATGGGAAAGGAGTCAACTGGCTTTTTTTATGCTGGTTTACTTTGGACATCTTGGTACAGCAGCTCAGAAATGAATGTTGGGCATGCTACGACTACCACTTGTGAGCTGTGGTCACATAACTTTTGTCAATCAGAATTAAAAAAAAAATGTAGATGAGAACATATAAATTTGGCTGTATGGAAATGCAGTGTAGATAATATGCATTTCTGATAATTGTAGACCAACAACAAAAACAGAAGTAGGTAAAAGACAACATTAAAGTGAAACTCTCGCCAAAAAGTAACCTAGGCTTTATTTGTGAATGTATATGAGTCAAACCTTAAGGTAAATGCATAATTACGACGAAAAACGCACTTTTAATATTTACTGTAGTTTCATTTTCGGGCAAGCTCATTTTGAATGGGAGTGCAAGGGCACTTAGCTAGCATCAAAAATAGCTATTTTTAAAACAGTAAGAAGGCTCCAAGAGCTTGACGAAAGGGCGAGGAGAGAGAGAGAGGAGCAGGCGGCGGATCAATACTTTTTGACTGCGAATGACGGTCGCGTGCCGGAGATGCTACTGCTAACGTGAGTGCTTCCAAAACTCTCTTTTTAGTAAACTCTGTGTACACAAACAATGTTCTCAATGCTTGTGTTCATGTGTAATAGCAATTTTTGATGCTAGCTAAGTGCCCAAGCACTCCCATTCAAAATGAGCTTGCGAAACGAAACTACGGTAAATCTTGAAAGCGCGTCTTTCGTCGTAATTATGCATTTACCCGAAGGTTTGACTCATATACATTCACAAATAAAGCCTCGGTTGCTTTTTGGCGAGAGTTTCACTTTAATTGGTGTTTTGGGGCACCTTCGGATGTAGCTAGTCTAGTGCAGAGGTGGCCTGAGAAAGACAAAATTGGGTTAAACTTGTGCACCTTCTTGCATGCAAGAAAATTGAATTCCCCACTTGACAAACCTTCATTTCTTGCATTGAAGCCTATTAATTTAAAACCCTCACTGAATGGGGAAACTGGCCATTACAATATTGTGTCTTAGCAGTGCAGCCTTATAATTCTTAACACGGCACCCTCTGGCATGCCATCACTTTTTAGATCAAACATTCCTGAAAGAATGTAGTCATCTTATCCTTCCAAGATATGATAAAAGGATGTCTGTTTTTGAGGAGAACAGAAGAAGAGCCCATCTCTTTGATGGACCAAAGCACCAGTCATAAAGCTTATCTTACACACACACAGATGCACACACACAGACGCACACACACACAGTCTTGCTGGGCCCTGACCATAGCACATTGATGTCTAAGGCTGCTTTCTCCTGACTGACTCCGAGGTTATTGCAGCGCACCATGGAAGCACAGGATATTTGACAGTCCCCTGCCAAAGAAAGAGCCGAGGGGGTGGGTGGACGAGGGAGAGTTGCCATTGACAACTCTGGGATCTCTGAAGTGACCATCTGAAAATGAAAAAAGAGAAACCTTATTAAGAGAGAAGGGTCCAGGGGAGGCCACGGGGCTAAATCTGTCACAGCTTTTCAAGAGGGTGTACGGGGCCAGTTCATGACTCCAGCAATTACAGCTCCTACATGACTTTTAGAGTTGACCTAATGAAGAATAGCGGGTCTGTTGAGAGGAGCTAGGAGTTGAGGTTTAATCCGTAAAAAGAAAAACACATACCCCCCCCC
>OMLP01001034.1:1455-16378 GCA_900302685.1 Spondyliosoma cantharus | reverse complement strand
ACCCCCCCCCCCGATAGAGAGTGAATCATACAGCGCAGGACAATGGAAAATATATTGAAGTCGTCGTGGGTGAGATCTGAGCTTTGCTGACTCAAGAGGAGTCCCCAGGATACACAGTGTGTCAAATATTCTGCACAGATGTAAAATAAACACCAAGAAAAGAGAAGGGAGAGTCGGGAGGCAGGAGGAGATGACTGGGAAGCAGAGTCAGAGCCGGCAAGTGTTTGAAGGGCAGCATCAGCAGAGAGATGTGGGAATTACATTCCTCCACTTTCTGTGTGCCAAATGTTTAATGGAGGAGGAGGAGGGGGGGTCGGTGTCGGACAAAACCCCTCATGTTATTCTTTTATCACACTTACCCGATGAACATGTGTGCGCATTTGTGTCAAACGCAGGAAACAGGAGGAGGGCAAGGAGGGAGCGTGGTACAGTTTTACAACGATCAAAACCGCACATGTTTTTTGTTTCCTACATGTGTTTTCTTTCCCAATTATGCTCGAACCTCCGAGTCACGCAGAAAAAAGGTGGAAAAAAACACACATCCTTCTCCTCACCGACGATGGAGAGCATGTAGGTGGGGAGGTGCACTTTCCCCCCCAAAAATAGGGCCTCATGCTCTTTATGTTTGGCATTGTTTGTGTGCATTTCCTCCTATAGCTTAGCTCGGGCGGCCCTCGTACGGAGTGCAGGAAAAAAGACAGCAGCCCCGACGGCCTTTGATGTTCATGTTTTATGGTCCCATGTCAACGCATTGTCTGTTAAGTCCTTTTGTTGTCCCTCTGCCTAATTAAGACCTCAGTGAGACTTGTTGACTCCACAAAGACCCTTGTTTGGGGAGGGGGAGGGCGGTGTGTGTGTGTTTTTGTGTGTGTTGAGGGTGTGTGCGTGTGTGTTCACTTGGGTGTGTCTGCTTCGATAGGAACGTCGTTTAAAACAGAGTAAAGGCACACACACACACGTTACCCCCTGCTCACAAAAGTGTAGGCTTCGACATCAGAACGGAGTCATTCATTTACTGTTTATTTTTTTGAGGGTTGTTTGACGCAAACATCCGGTGCATTGTGAAAGCACATTTGTGGGCACAGTGCACATGATCCTGGGAGGTGTGCGTAGAAGTGGGATTGCAATACACATCATTTTGATATTTATCATTTTGAAGTTTGAAATTTCTGCCATCTTCCTCGCGATCTCTCCCGCAAAGAGACAGTTTGCTGCTAATCCAGTGTCTCAGGAGAGTACACTGCTAACATACACACAGTCAGTCAGTAAGCACATAAGGGTTATTCGACGATTTAACAATTTGACACTCATAGTGGAATAGTGGCTTGCAGTATTTAAGGGCGTTGTAAACGCTAATTACTAGGCCACAACCTGGGGCTGGAAGATTGTTTATTTTATTTCCAATTACGATTTTGCCCTTTAGCGATCATGAGAAAATGACAATCGAAATCATTTCATTCTTGTTATGTGTTACAGCGGTGCGCTCACTCTCAACCAGGCTGTGGCATGTTTAATTACACTCATTGCGGTCAAGTGAGCCACCGTTTGTGAAAAACCTGGTCAATGCCAGTTGCCTCTTAGATTTTTCTAGCCGTTTATTTGCGCGGTGTCAGCATCTTTGTTTGGAGCATCCAAAAAGGACAAGAGACACATTTTTCCAAATATTTGTTATTTGTTAATCAGTTCAGTTATGTCTAAAGTTTGAGGTGATCCTCTGTAATAAGACAACTTATTTAAGGCCAGTAAATTCATGATGTTTCCAGAGTCGTAATAGTAATCTTGTAATCATGTTTATGATTTTTTGCCATAATAAAGCAGCTCTATCATGATCCCTCTTAGCACTTTCATCAAACTAGCACTATCACACTATCATCAAACTAGGTCATTAAATACTGACATATACCTTCATTAATATATGATGTATTTGGAGTTTTCTCCATGCACTTGGAAAAAAGGTTTAAATAAAATCAAATGGTTAAAATTAAAATATTATATAATATGCCTTTTATTTAAATTGAAACATGACGATTTGACTGCTGTGGTCTCTGTGCGGCTGTGTCCATCTGTGCCTGCACACAGTGTTTGTGTGTTTTAAATCACTCAGACGACTAAGATCCAGTCACTCAACAAATTTGACAGCACGATTAGTTTTCTCATCCATGTTCATTCATAGCACTCGTCGCGAAAATATGCAGCTGTCACACATGCATTATCCAAGGACATGCTTCGGCATTCTTTGACCAATAAATCACATGAGCACCAGTGCACAGCACACATAGAGCCTCCTTGAAAAAACAAACACAAGTACATGCCATGCAGTCACTATGGTATGCGAGTGTGAGGTTGTGTGTGTTGTTTGTATCCAGTGGTTTCTGTTTCAGTGTTTAGCTCCATTCCAGTGGGTTTTTCCTTGTGTTGACACAGATGTGCTGCTTCGTGCCGGGTGGACGTGTGTTTTGGGACTGCTCTTAATGCAAACTGAGTCTGTTCTTTCGCTTTGTTTTGTAGATTCATACTAGTGACTGATAAGACAGTCACTGGGAGAGAGCAGACTGAAACACACAGCTCTAGGTTAACAATTGTTTTTGTGTACATGAATGCATAGCTTCCAATGTGTGCACTCCTGTCAGGGCCACATGTGTTTTGTTGTTGCTTGGTGCACACATTCTTCAATGCAGCAAGAACCAGACTTGCAGACTTTCCTCAGTTTTTTTTTTTTTTTTATACTTGTCCAAAACAAGCCACTTCACATTTTACAGCAAGGAAACATCTGCACACTTCCCCATCATTGTTTTTTCTCTTCAACTAAATCAGTTTCCCTTTCTGTCACAGGTTGTCCCATGCCCAGAGGTCAGCTGTTAAAGTCCTCCGCAGAATGCAGTACTTTGTGGCCAGGAAGAAGTTTCAGGTAAGCAAAAAGGAAATCCAGAGGAGGAGAGAGAAATTCTGCAAAGCGCAAAGGAGGGGGGAGATAGAGAGATAAAGAGAGAGACAGATAGAGAAGGAGTGAGAGAGAAGTGTGTTGTGTTTGCATGGAGTGAGTGCGCGGTTGTACAGGATGAGAAGGGGGGGAGCCCCGAGGGCATAGATCAGCTGCAGCTCTGCTGCGAACATGTGTGTGTGTGTGTGTGTGTTTGTGCATAAATGCCTGAAACCTGCACCTGCATGTCTTCTTTGTGCTCACTTCAGTTCAGCCATAGTATCATGGGAAATCTGCTAACCTGTCTCTAGGGCTACAGTAGGAATTCACTTACTGTACTGAAAAACACACACACACACACTCAGCAGGACGCAGTCTCGAATAGCAATAAAAAAGTCAGCAGAAATACGCTAGAAAGTTTTGCACAATAAATATTTCAGTAAAAAAAAAACATAATCATGTTTGAAATACTTTGGCCATCATTTTCATACTACATGTTATTGTAGAATGGTTCCTATATTCTTACCGTTTCCAAGTGTTGTACATGTTTTCAATTATGGCCTAAGTGATCTCAGCTGCAGAGGCTACACTCTACATATACCGAGGATACCCTAAAGAGTTCACTGGGTTCTTTCTGATGCTGCTTGTATCTACGTCACACTAAACAAAGCTGTGAAAGGACCTTAACACGATTTGCTTTCTACATGACCATGCACTTGTCAGTGCACGCACGACAACGCACACACATACACACACAAACACACACAATGAGTTAACAATGAACCCTTTGCACCCTAGGGGGTTGGGGATGTTTTCAGGGACCAAGCAACAGCGGCAATGGTTGACAATGGCTTTTGTGTCCCTGTGTGTGTGTGTGTGTGTGTTTTTGTGCTATGGTTTGTGTGTGTGTTTGTATGTGTGTGTGTGTGTGTGCGTACGTGCATTGATCCACAGCAAGCGCGGAAGCCGTATGATGTGCGAGACGTGATCGAGCAGTATTCCCAGGGTCACCTCAACATGATGGTTCGCATCAAGGAGCTGCAGAGAAGGTGCCGTCTTTGACTTTGTTTCGCATGCTTTCTACCTCGCTCTCCGTCCCTTACTTTGATTTTTTTTTTTTCATTTTGTTGGATACGGCCTCATTGTCGTAACAAGAAGTCAGAAAACAAAATATACTGTCTCATTTTAAAACAAAAGAGATCAACTTTAATTTTTCACAGTTGTCCATTGCCTTATATGGCACACATCTACTGTGAAGAGTCACAGCATACCATTAACCTTTTGTTTTTTCTGATTGTCTTGTCATTAAAGGGGTAACTCAACAAAAATCCTTTTGTTGCTCTAGAGGAAGGTGCATGTAATCTGATAAATTGCCTCCAGTGATGTCACTCCATGGCAAGTTGAATTATGGGTAATGTAAGCGCCAGGTTCAGGAAGGCCCACTAGTCCAGCCTCACAGTCCTATAACACTGTTGGACTCATTATGGACAGTTTAAAAACAAATGATGAAAATCAATACATAAGACGCATTCTTCTTTCTTTTTTAAAACCTGCCGCCTACATTTCCCACAATGCAACTTTGCGAATGAGAGACACCACTGAAAGAAATGTATCAAATAACATGCAGCTTCCTCTGCAGCCACAAAAGGCTTTTAAACTACTTTTTTTCAAATATGCCATTGTACTCCCCAAGACCTTTAAACAATCTTTTATGTGCAAAGGGTTAGGGATCCTTTAAATAATCTGCAGTGACATCATGGGCAACTCAATCAGGTCATGAAGACAACAGGAAGAGAGATGGCTCTATTACAGATACCTCTATTCAGGTTTCAGTAATTGTGCAACTCTTAACAGTTTCTGTCAGCTGGATTCCGCTCCTGCTGCACAGTTTGTTGCTGTTCCTCTGACACATAGGAGCCTCGCTGGCATCCAATTTGTTACACCTTGTTGTACTTTCTTGAGCTGTAATGAAGTCCAGTCCCCTCCAAAGTAAAAATCTTTCATCCTCGTTCCGCAAATTTTCTCTGCTTTTTTAAAGCAATTTCCCCGTCGCTCTGCTTCGGAGGAGGTCGGTTAGATAATAAATTAGGTCAGACTTATGTAAGTGTGTCACCTGGACCTCGTACCACCTTTCTCAGTAACTCAGCTGAATCACAGTAATGCCCTGTGAAATTTTCGAAAGCAGCAGGGCACCAAAATATCTCAATAAATCAAGAGGACTCTTAATTAATGTAATTTATACCTAACTGCAGTGATATAAAACCTTAAAACAAAGAATCATAGGGCGGAGACTTTTTTTTAATCACAATTATCATAAATATCTAAGATAATAATAATTTGTTATTATTAATATTATTTTTTTGCAACCCTACACAAAGACAGAAACGTAGCATTCAACAGCAAACTCAAGGACAAAGACTGCACATTTGACTCCTGCAAAAATCCCCACAACAATGCAATAACCGCTTTGTTTCAAATATAAATGAAAGATAATTAAAGACATGTGATTGCTTGTGATAAAAAAGTCCCCCCTTAATTTGAGGTGATGAAAAGAAGAGGGAATGCTTTACAGAGCATACTGAACTGCTTCCCCTGCCTCAGTAGATTTATAGATGACTAACAGTCCACATGAGCAAGCCTCACTGTTTATTTTCAAAGCTTCAATAAGAACATAGCATTCATTTATTCATCCCTTTAAAAAACTTGCATGTGGGTTTTTTCTTCTTTTTTTTCCCTAAAGCATCGATGTATAAATACGGTTCAAGCTGACGCCATTTGTTTAATTTTATTGGCTCTATAAATTGCCTTATATTATTTTACTGTTTTGTTCATGAGCTGGAATAAAGTGCTGTTTACTCAACTGAATCTCCTTGGCATCTGGTCGGTGTTTTTTTTTTTTTTTTACTTTGTTTCTCGTGTCATTTCCCCTCAGGCTGGATGGCACACTGGGGAAGCCAGGAATGTTTCTTCCAGGTAAATACACAGCAAATACAACAGTCTACATCTGATAGACGGCCATCACTCCACACTCCATCCCTGTGTTTATACCTCACACATTCACAAGCGGTGCCAGACTAGATAAGAGAGGCAGAGAGGTCCCGTGTGTGTGTGTATAATGTTGTTGGGATGTGAGCGTGTGTTTTTATATTTGGCAATATGTGAATTTGTGCACCCTGCTTGTTTCATTTGAAAGTGAGGGTGTGCTATACATTACATTTATCAGATCACATTATTTGTTTATTAATGACATTTTAAAGAATAAAGTAATCATTTGTGTCCAGAATCACAACTTCGTCCGTATATTAATCATATCTTTTTGTGTTGTGCACTGTTCACTAACAGTTGTAGTCATTAAATGTCCAAGTTAAGCATTTGGTTTACGACATTATTTGTAGCATCAACAAACATAATGTGGGCCTTGTTGTCAACTCCAACTGAATCGGTAAAACTCTATCGAAACTGACATTTTTCAGTTGCCTCGTTCCTCACCTCTCAATCACCTACACAGCCAGCAACCTACCCGGCAACATCCATGAGACACAACAGCAAGAAAATGCTGCCAAACAAAACATTTATGAAATCAACACAGTGGTTCAAGTCAAGTTACAAAAATACAGGTTCTTGAAGTAGTTCAAGAATGGGTGGACTGGCATGCTTTGTTTTTTTTTATACAGCATATGTAATATTGGCATTGTTACTAGTTGTGGATGAGACGGATATAGATGACAGTAGCCTCAGCGATGCCCTCTTGATGCGCCGTTATTCAATTATTTCCCAACATTATTATCTACTCTGACCTCACGCTGATTCCCCAGTAACGTTGCCCCCCAAAACTGCATATGTTGAAGACAGTTTTAAAAATGTCTCATCATTTGAGTCAATCATTTCCCCCTCTCTTTTTTCCTTTGGTACGCTTCCCCTTATTAAACAAGTCTTGGCTGACCCAGACACTAACAGGGTTAACCAGTCGATCAAGCGACTAAATAAAAAAAAAACAGCCCAGATGCTGTGTACTACAAAACACAATGTCTGTGAAATCACCATTGTAGAGGTTTTGCACAAGGTAAAGCAGAAAATACTGTGTTGCTACTGCAGATCCACGGAGAGTGGAGGATAAAATCACCTGAACTTACCCTGCTTTCAATCTAAAGAATGGCGTTTACTCATATTTTTAATGTTACGTAACTCTTTCTGACATTTAATGTAAATATTACAGTACAGGACTGTGTGCTACATCATGAGCCTCCAGGGCTCTTACTGTAAAACAATGTTGTGTTTGTAATGTGTGCATGAGCGTACAATAATTCAGTAGTAAATTCCTGTCAAATGTATTTATGTTATGTTATGTTTGACGTTGTTTTCATTCACAAGGAAAAGGGGAGGATAAAGAATACCCAACAATTGGAGCACGACTGATCAGGCTTGAAGATAAGGTAGGCACACTCCTGCCTCTCAGTGTGTGTGTGTGTGTGTGTGTGTGTGTTTCGTCTGTGAGAGAGATAAACTGATTAGATTCCCTTCGTGTTCATAGCCAGAAGTATGTGTGTGTGTGTGTGCGGCTGTGTGTGTCCGAGCGCAACTGTGTTTGTTATCAGATGAATGACGTGCGGTGGAATCTTTTGATTTTGTTTTGGCTGGGCTCTGTCAAAATCCTTACCAGCGTAAAAAAACATGCACCTGCATTCTCTCTCCGCCTTATCAGCATCTATTCAGAGCCGCATTAGTGCTGCACATAGGTTTCTCTTCAGGTTCTTCTTCTCTCTTGTTCCGGGCTGGATACATTTTAAGATTTTGCACACTAGCCCTCGTTTTTTCCTTGGTTGGTGACAATTCTTGGATGTTCGTGTTTCCATTAGGGAATATCAAAAGTACTGGAAGCACCCCAGGGGGGCTTAAGAGAAAAGTCTATGCAGTAAGGCATGGCCAATTGGCAACAGCTGTGTTATGAACCCCACTGGTTCAGCTGGGCGTGCCCTCTCTCGTAGATGAACAGTTGATGCCAGCATGATGCCAGTGTGATGCCAAGATAGACATTGTCCCCGCAGGGTTGGTCAGACCAGTTGGACTGGTGTGTGAATGTGTCTGCCTTCGTGTCTATCAGCCTCTCTGTCTTTCCATGTGCAAATTATAGGATATGAAATGTGTTTGTTAATTTTGGTCTGTGGCTACATCTGTTGTCTGTTTGTCTGACTGGTGGCATCACGAGAAAGCAAAATGATTTTTTGTGGATTTGGAAAGGTTTTGGAAATGCGCCGCTCAAGCGTGTTTTCTTTTTATGAAGCTGGTGTTTAAAATTTAATTCTAACCATACAGTCGAGTTGTCCTCGCATCTTACATTGAGGCAGAACAACGCAGTCTGTGCCACTTCTCTTCTATTCAGTTCCCCCCGGTTTGCCTCAACATTTATCATCCCATCTCTGTGCGCTCATCAACGCAGCACGTCCTCTGATGTTTGCATGCGTTTGCCCCCTTTTGTTACGTACGGAGGAGTAATGATCTTGAACCAATGTGAGCTCGGAGCCCGAAGACCTCCCCCAGTGATTGAGTTACGGCCCATTTGCTCTGGGCTGCATGTTGTGATCGCAATCTCCTGATTGGAAACATAAACCTGCGTTCAGAGGTGCCTCCTCTACCTCTCTCAGTCTCTCCGTTTCGTCTCTTTCACTTCTTCTCTCACCCCTGCTCTGCTTTGACATAAAGGCTGAATAAAACTGAGAGGTGGATAATTGAGAAACAAATCGGCGGAACCCCATGGATGCAGGCCGCTCTCCCTCCAAAACAATGTGGAACCAATCACTGCCGCTCTAATCAGAACTGCATTTTCCTGCAATGCTGCAACAAGCATCCTGTCAAAGTGGAACAAAGGAGAAGGCAACCCGTGACGCCCAGAGCCACTCATCCTTCATAATTACTATTTTCCTCGTCTCAGCATCCGCCTGCTTCCCCGGTTTAATTTCTGTTCATGTGAATTTGTTGTTTTGATGGTTGTGACGGGGCAGCACACCTGTTACACAGAAACGGGGGCCTCCTTTTTCCCTCAGGCAGCAGGTGGATGAACCTGTCGACCTCTGTTACTTGACACATTGCCTGGTCCTCCTCCAGATGGGGAAACATTGCTTATTTTCAACCAGATTTGTATACTACAATCTGTGTAATATATGCAAAAAACAGTGGTAAACTTTCCCTCTATGTTGCCTGCACCCAGCTCTCCCCCGGTCATTTCCCCCATGATCCGATGGACTACTCTGGGCTCCAGCTACGGATTGTACCACCGCATTTTGTATTCCTGCACCTCCACATACATAAAGTCTGTAAAAGTCAGACTGAGAAACATCAGATTGAACTGATGAGAGGCACTGCTGATCAAATACCAGCCAGGATTATGCCAATGCATTGCATATATCTTTAGCTGCGGTCGCCATATTGTTTCCTGCTTCAAAAACAGAGCAAAACTAAGCACCGCCCAACTGGAGCTTTTATTGGATTGGTGCGACAAAGTGCTCTCTGGTTGTTTTTGTTCTTGTTTTTCTAGTAAGAGGACCTTTTTCTGTTTGCTCTGGTCATATAAAAATATTTGTATCTTACTACTGCGGTAAAATACTTCTTCAAGCTCCAGTGACACTTGAATGTGAATGAAGTACGTAAGATTTATGTAGATGAAACATTGGGATTTTATAATTACCCTGTGTAATCCTCATATCTGAACAAAATGATCTTTGTCATATTTAAGCGTAGCATTTTCTTTGTGCTCCATTTTTGTTAAAATCTTGTAGTTTTTCCACTTGTGAGACAACAGTTCCAAATGAAACCTCATCCTAAACATAATGTTCAAGCTAAATAAAAACTGTGAAAAAAAAAAATGTGAAATGGAAAACACAGTAAGTCAGGTTTGTTGAAACTTGTTCGAGTGCCCTTGAGTTGAGTTGTCAGTAGCAAGCTGTTTGCAACAGAATCTCCAGTGCTGCCTGTCACTTTTGTTTGTCTCGCATCACCGCATGCATTTCACAACGTTGTGTAATTCCTGGGTTGCGTCACCTCTCACATGTCGCCCATAATAGTAAACCTAATAACATACAAAGCAAAAAAACCCTGGTGTCACAGTTGAATCACTTGTGAATGGGATCTTTCTCAACAGCCCCGAGGAATTATTCATCAACCCTGTGCCCTGATGTTTGTGTGTGTGGGTTTGTGTGTGCACAAGAGTGTGTTCCCATGCCTTTCTCAATACTCACTCTTGGTCAACATCCAGCAACATTTTTTTTTTTTTTTGACAAATTCCCACTTTCTATTCCCCTCTCCCCTGTAAAACGCCAGACATCGACCACTCTGACTGCAGTTTACGCTGCAGCTGAGTAAGTAAGATTTCATTTTCTCGTCCGGCTATTGTCAGCACATCACTTGTAGATGAATTTATCTTCAGTGGACTGAAGGGGGCTCGGGCATTGTCTGTCCTGTACAGGGTTAGACAGTGATTTATCACAAGCAGACAAAGAGACATATAGATCTACACACATAAACTCGCACACACACAAGGATGGAGTTGATTAATCACCGATGTGTCTAACCCCACACTCTCAAGATTGAATTCTCCAGGAGCAACCTGGAAACGAAGATGGATGGCTCTCTGTGACAGCGTGTTATCTTTCTGTCAGACACACTCGATGAAAAATACCCAAACGACAAGCTCAAACAGTGGCCAGTGTCTCTGGGCTTCAGCGTGGCCTTTCAGAAAGAAGCTCGCTGCATGCTTTAGGATGAAGTCAGCCCACTGCTTGTGGTAAATCTCTGCAAGTTTTATAGGAACAGGATTTTTCTCTCATAGCAATAGACAGAAAAGGGCAGGGAAATTACAACAATATGCTTCACATAGCTTGTAAATGTCTGTCTGAACAACAAGTTTGTGCTTTTTTTGTCCGCTGCTATTTTGTTTCAGAGACTTAACAATATTGTAAAGTGTTGTGCAGCCCAGAGAAACCCAGCGACTTCAAACTGAAATGAGTGTGTAAGTTGACAACGGCAGCCTTTAATTATGCAGGAGAAGACGTTTGTTTTGTTCAAAGTTGAGAGTTTTTCACAAGGTTAAGAAAAAAAAAAATGTCACACCAAACTTTTAAATGTCGACATTTTTAAATAATGGCATTAAATACTGTGTTATTCAATGATAAATTATTTAAATACCTAAATAACTTTTAAAAACTTTTAAATGAAAAGTTGTTTTTTAGAGCTCATTTCTGGGGGCTGATGCCGAAATCGAAATATATTAACCGTCCGGTATACGCAGGTTTTTGCAATAATATCTCAATATACTGTTCTGCAGTTTAACAATAAACTTAATTGTCTAAAATGACAGTGCACTGAAATGTCAAACTTCAGTGGGAATTTAATTATTATAGAATATTCGTTGGCTGATATTATCAGCTGATATTGGCATCATCACAGATGTATCAGTGTCGGTGTGTATGATGTCCCATTTGCACCAATAAGAAAATGAAATGAAACCTTTTTTTTTATTAGATTATAATGCAGAAGAGCTTGTTTGGGTAATTTATAACAAATAAATTCCAAGTGAAGTTTACTGTTTCAGTTCATTTCACTGTCAATGTTAAACAATAAAGTCTATTGATAAACTGTAAAATAAATTGTCTCATGTTACATATCTTTGTCACTAGTGTCTGATAATCAGAATTAAGAGATCTTGCAAAAATGCGTGTACAGTATATCGACCAATATATCGATATCGTTCTTTTTTGGTATTATTATTGTTGGTATTCTTCATTAGTATCGGCATCAGACCCAAAAATTGAGTATGGGTTGGGCTGTAATTATAAATGATCCCAAGCAATTTTTTTGCATTTTGTTCTGTAAAAAATAGTTTTCATATCTGCGCATATCGGAAATATGTACAGTATGCAGATACAGATATATCTGTGATGAGATAAACTGATACATAGCTCAGGATCGAATACTTATTATGATTTTTGTTAAATACTTTATCAAGACTGCAAATACATTTATTTATTTAGCCCAGTTATGTATAAACGTCTACCAGAAATTTCTAACTTTAAATTGATGGCTGTTTTTTTATTTATTTAATTCTGTTTTGAAACTGTATATGTCTAAATTTGATTTTTGTTGTGTTATGGTTTTACTTAAAGATGAGCTCAAAAATAAGTCCATTGTGAGATATGAGCTCACTTTACATAGAAAGTGAAAAGATGAAAAAAAGAAATGTTAGCATGTGAGAAAACAAGCAACAGCAGCATGGGGGTCATTACTCAACTTTTAGTACTTAGTAGATCATAAATTAATCATCAAAGTAGCATTCAGTTGTATTTGGGAGCTGCATCGGTCTTAGGTGGGTATAAAACCATCAGCAGTGACTCATAAGGACAAAACCATCTAATGTGCCCTCCAGACCTGCACAGACACGTCTCTGCTCAACACATCATTATTTGTGTTGCTCTAACTATACTACACGGACAATGTCTGATAACCAGACTCACACTCACTCTGTGGTTAACTTAACGGCTGCTGTATTAGGGCAGATATACTGCGCCATGTATGTCACGCTTTATATCATGTGCATTAGCACTATGCGTTCGCAGAAGAATGCTCGCCCTGACCGTAATAGCATCTCAATTAGGTAAGTATGCTGTAAATTACAGCAAGGCCAAATACTGGGAATACTTGAGGGCCGGGACAGAGTGTTGTGTTTGTTAGGAAGTCCATCTGTAAGGCATTTAGGGCCCCTCGTCTTTAAAAGCAGGGCTTTGTGGGGGGCAGGAGTGTGTGTGCATTAGTGTGTGTGTGTGTGTTTAGACTGGTCTCAGTGGAGGGCTTTAGAGATGAGGGCCTGGTAAACACACACTCATATATAAACATATTTATACATTAGACCATATACAAAAATACAAGTGGAGGTCCGGGCACACGTACACATGCACGTTTGTCAATCCGGCTCGGCTCTCCTCAAACGGAATCAGCTCCAGTGCAGGGGATGGAGAGGGAACGACCGGAGGTGGAGCGCAGAGGACGAGCACCATTTCTCGCCTTAAATCAATTAATCTATCATCGATGAATCTATTATCTCCAACCATGTTTTCCTTGATTTTGAATTTTGGAATCCACAACAAGTTAAACCCACATCAATAAGGGAACTATCCCTTTTCAGTGCCGTGGTATTCTCTGTGGCTGTGGTATTTTTCTCTAAATAAATCTTTAATTTTACGATTACAAGCGAATTAATACCCCAGAATCAAAGCCTGGAGGAAATATTTATTAAGTGAAACCAAGAAATACTATAATGAGCTGAACAGCATGTTGCAGCCCACATACAGAGAAATAAAACGTTTTTAAAGACATTTTTGAATTCTTTGGACTCGAAAGATGTTTCGGAGTTCAAGGCGGTGTCATGCTCAGCTGAATTTTTTTTTGGGAGAAGGGGTTGTTTTTCAGCCTATTTCAGTTCACTGGAAAGATTTGGAGGATTTACTGTAAAACTGCAGGCATCTTCCATCTTTTTATTGGAAATAATAAAAGGGGGAAACAGCAACAATATATTGATATCCTACGAAGCACACGTCCTATCAAACGGACCGGTGTGAGATTTCAGTATGAAAAAGGAAATTATAAATGCTAAAAACATAACATTACCAAGTTCAGAACGGTTATTGAGTTTAACCTGTTCTTATCCTTGGAAAAATTATGTAAAATTATCCTATAAGGCTGATCCCAGTCCAGCCCAGATGAAATGTAAAAGCCGTTGTTGAACCAATTTGAGTACAGTAATGGTTTTGGGCTCTTTTGAAAGGTTCTAAGCTGATTTTTTTCCCCCAGACTGTCTGTAGGTTTATTTCTGTTTCACACTGACTTACTTATTTTATTTTCTTGCCTAAATGTTTGAATGCAAAAATAAGCCTGGAGATGGCCTGTAACTAATCAGCTGGAAAACACAATGAGTCCACATCGTATAGTCTTACTTGGTCTGAATGTTCAGGTGTCCTTGGCAAAAAAAAAAGACCTTAAAATACCCCTGATTGAGAGCAACGGGGGGTAAAACTCATGATACCTCTTTCCTCATTTACACTAACTAATACAATAGAACTAAGTGCTTAGGTAAAAAAACTGCCTATTCAAAGAGCAAGACAAATTTCGAGATTGTCACTTTGTTTGAATTTCGGACAAGTAACCACTCTTCTGATAAAGGATCAAACACTATTCTTAACTACAACCCCACCTTGTTTATTAGTCTAATAAGACAAATATATGTGTGAATATGTGAATATTACTCCATCAAGAATTGTAATGCGTCGCCTGGAGAGTTGCTTCTCAGCCAGAGTGGTCACACTGTACCTTTGCCCTACTCCCCCCTCCTCCCCTTCCTGTGACTCACTAGTGTTTCTCTATTCATTCCCTCACTTTTCTGAATGTTCCTTAACCCGCTCTTTTCCCCTGCGTAATTGGAGTGACGGTCACAGCGACCGTACTCTCTGTCCTTTTTCTGCACTTCTGCTGGAAAGGGTGAGTCTGCTGCCATCCCACCTCCCCCTTTCCTACAGTCTCTATCCTTCCAGCTTTATGTTCCCCCTCTTTTTCTGTTTTTCCCGTATGCACACCATCTATCTTTCTCTAACCTCCCCTTTGGTCCTATTCCCAGCACCTCTCTGCCCTGAGAGCACCCTGTCTGTTGTTGTGCTGTGTTTTGATATATGTGTGTATTTGGCCGCAGCATGCTCAGCGGGGAGCCGGACTGACCGGGCCGGTCTAAACAAAGAGAGGAAACTTGGCAAAGGAAGCGCATGCACACAAACACACGCACACACACGCACACACACATGCGCGCGCACGCACACACACACACACACACACACACACACACACACACACACACACACACCTCCATCCATTTATATGTTTGGCTTGCTTATGTTTTTGATGTTGCTAGTTGTTGAAAGCAACTGTTGTTTGTTAAAGTAGGTGGTTTGTGTTTTGGAAGAAAGCTTT